>JARJLE010000105.1:0-298190 GCA_029289555.1 Mycena latifolia | reverse complement strand
ATAAAGCAGTAGCATTATTGTTTGTAGAGTAGTACACTCTCCCCCCGATTGGGGGTTCTTGAGTAGACTCGAGACTGAAATAAAGCGGATTGAATTACTTTTGAATTGAGATTACCTGAGCGCCCCGACTGAATAACTGAACTGCCTAAGTGCTCGCCAATTGGCTTGTAGCCTGCAGTATCTAGTATCAGTCTCGCACTCCTTGATCCCTTGAAGCTGAAAGCTCGGGACTTGGTTTTAGCCAGCATCTCCAATCGTATTCATCCTTACGGTTAAATTCCTTGAAGCTGTAAGCTCGGAATAGACTTATTTCCTTGAAGCTGTAAGCTCGGAACAGACTTATTTCCTTGAAGCTGTAAGCTCGGAATAGTCACCCCATCTTTGCCGGACGGCTCCGCTGCATTTCTGTGCTCAACCCCCTAGAATTGATAGAGCGTAGCTTCTGCGTTCACAGACACTTTGAATTTGAACCCGAGATCTCTTGAAGGGTGATACGTACCCTACATCCCCGAACACACACACGAAGTATTTGAGATTGGTTGTGAATAAGATTGTATTAGATTTTGGTGTTAGTTGAGTTATCTCGCTACACTTCGATATCTAGTCCGATTTGATTTCACGGCTGCACTCAGGTGCACCGTTTCATCTGGAGCCCACCGCGAGGGGTAACAGGAGATTTTGATACAAACAAGAAGTTTGTGGCACGTTGCTATTGCACGATCCATCTTGCTTGAAAAGAGCACTAGGGGACACTCGCTGTCGCACGACCCGAGTATAAACCAATTCTGAAATTACCTGTTGAGCCTTAGCTCCGGGACGAAAGAATTCTTCCGAGATATATAAATTTAGACGTGGCAGACTCACTTTCGAGTAGTTCTAAGTCCACTGGGTTACCCCCCGCGCAAAACTGCGAATTCGCGCAAGGCCGGAGACGAGAGACTTGATATTGATCCGAGGCATAGTTCGCCCGCATCACTAGCTCGAGAAGCCTCCGCTGCTGAAACGCAACGCAGAATAGTTGCAAACCACGCTCTAGTGCAATCTAGAAACCCTGGTTCCCTGGATAACGCAGACGCGACCCAGACCCAAAACCCTGTGCCCGAGCGAGGTACAAACACTGCTACTCCGAATTTCGCAGCGGTACAGAACCAAACCCAAACACAAAACCTTTCTACTGAGAATCAATCAGTTGTAATGGCTGATAAGAAAAGAATTCCTGAACGATTTGAGAAGAATGCCCCGCGCTTCGATGATGAAAAGCCGGAAGAATTGCCGCAGTTCCTAGAGGACATGGAACGTATGAGAGATTGAAAGCACCGAAGCAGCCAAGAAAAATGAATTTCTAGTCCGGTATGCCTTTCAAAAGCCAGCCGAGCAGTGGAAAAAGTTTAAGACTTATTCAAAGTCTTACGAGGAATTCAAGAAGGAAATCCTCGAGAATTATCCTACTGCTCAGACTCATAAACGTGGCTCGATGAGAAAGCTTCTGAAAATCATGAAAGCCTATGATGATGGAGACATCACCATGGATGATGCAGACGAAGTTATGAAGCTCATCAGAGAGATGAATGTGGAGGTTGACAAGTTAATGGTAGACCCTCCTCAGATCACTGATAGAGAGGCAGTTACGATGTTCCTGGGAAAATTGGATCCAGCCTTTGTTGAGCGAATTATTGCTCGATTGGATACCAAGAGATCATTGGCTCCTCCGGCAGCTGCTGCAGCGAATGCAAACGCAACGGAGAAAAGTAGGTATTCATTTGATCAAGTCACCAATGAAGCCAAGCTGTTGGTGAAGGACTTTGACGAGGATGCCGACTATTTCCAGAGCAAGGGACGCCGTGGTGGCACCTCGAGCCTGAGACCAGTGACAGAGTCAACCTCTGTGAAACGAGAAGACAGAGAATTTGAGCGGCGGAATCTGGATATGCTTGAAAGCATCAAACAGACCATTGTGAATATGGTGGACAGACTTGAGACTGGTCAGAAAAATCAACGGGCCGAGTTGGAACAGTTTTATAAAACTCTCCCTGGGTGTTGCGGGAGCACCAGATTCTCAAACGCTTCCTCCACGCCGTGAAGTGAGGATGAGGCCTGTAAATGCGTCCGATTTATGCCACTATTGTGCTGAAGCGGGGACTCATTTTATTAATAACTGTCCTCATCGACGCCGCCACATTGAAGAAGGAAGCTTGAGAGTTATTAATGGGCAAGATTGCCTAGCCAATGGCGAACCACTGCGAGCGTACGGAAATAAATCGCGTCGGCAGATTGTTGATGAGTCAAAGGCAAAGAGCTCTCAAGTGAACTACCAGCAGGCACCAGTCTCGTATCCCACTGATGTTTATAATATCAGTATGGAAGAAAGGACTGCGATAGAGAATGACGATGGAACTGGCTACGGCTACCACGATCCGGCGGAATATGATCCGCGAGATGATGAAATTCTGACGCTCAGGACTGAGCGGGCCCATCTGCAGAGGCAATTGGTTCAACACCAGCGTATGCAAGCTGGGGGTGTTCAACCACCCCCTTCGGCCCCAGCCATGGATCAAACCATAGGGCAGTTCCTGGCATCATATGCTAAGATGCAACCTTTCTTGAATTCGGCAGCAGAGGCGCAGTTAGCTGTCACAACCCGGAGTGCGAGTAATGGAAATCCCTCCCGAACGGGGAATTCCACTACTTCTGAGGGTTTCTAGACGGTTCGAGGAGAGGGGTTAGGGGAGCTAAAAAGCCTCCCACAAGCGCGAATAATAAACCCCTGGAGGACCAACCCACAGAAACGCGAACCAAAAAGTCTGCGGACACAGAAAAGAAAAAGGTTTCATTTGAACAGCAACGAAAGAAGGAACAACAGGGCTCTGCCAGAAGTAATTGGCGAGCTATTGAGGAAATTGAAGACGAGGGAGACCCGCCGGCCACAAAACCGCCCGATCTACCATTCCGGAATGTTCCTCCAGTGGAGTTCACTAGCGGGTCAACTCAACCAAAATCCCAGACCGGGGAAAATTCAACGAATATTCCTCTGAGTCCCAAGGGAAAATCATATGAGCTTAGAGCTCCGATCGAGAGCAACGGAAATGAGTCGCTAAGGAAGATTATGGAGGAAGTTTTGGATAGCTACATCAAGCTCCCTCTTAAGCATCTTCTAGATTCACATCCAGGAGTTAGAAATGAGACGAAAAGAATGGTCACAAAAACCCGTGTACCAGTCAGTGGGCTACTTAGCGAGCAATCGTTGGCCAAACAAACTGATGGTTCAGTGCAGGAGTTACCATTCCAAGATATTGAAGATTCTGCTAGCACATATGTGCAGGCTGACGCTATATGCACCCGAGAGTTACCTTTTGCCTCGCAACTCATAGTTGCTGAACAACAGGATGGACTGGTACCTCTTGGAGGCATTATTGTCAACGACCCGGTCGTGCAATATTTGAATAGCTTACCCCAGGGAGAAGCCCCCAAGCAGATTTTTGTGTCGTACGAAGATACCCTGCTGGTTGGGAGAGATTCCGCAGCATTGAGAGTGCTATATCCATTGATCAACGGAGTAGCAGAAGAAAGCCATTTGTGATGGAGGGTCTCAGATAGTCTCCATGTCTCAAGAGACAGCCATGCGGCTGGGTTTAACTTGGAACCCAGATATTTGCATTTACATGCAAAGTGCCAACGGGCAAGTGGAGAAATCTGTGGGACTGTCCAAGAATGCTGCGTTCAGATTTGGCGAGCTCACTTTGTATTTGCAAGTGCACGTCATTAAAAACCCCGCGTATAAGGTACTCCTAGGAAGGCCGTTCGAAGTCCTTGCGGGTAGCACTATTCAGAATGGAACAGATGGCTCTCAGACAATAACTTTGACAGATCCTAACTCGAAAAAGCGTTGTGTGATCCCGACGTTCGAGAGAGGAGCTGTGAAACAGTTGAAGAAAGTCCGTGATGCATCTACGGAGATTCCCGAGGAAACAACTCGGGCGGATTTTCAGGATTCGAGGAACTGATGCAACATCAGGGAGAGTTCGCAGTACAAATTCAGCTGGACAAGAATGGAGAAGGACGAATTGTGTCAGTACAATTCAGTGATGAGAAAGGGTTTACCCCCGAAGAGACTACGCAGGCTTTCTTGCAAGCTGCAATGCCCTACGTAAAAGATGATGAGCCGGCTGTCCAATTATTCAATGATTATATGGGCACGACCAGACAAGGGACAGAGGAAGTGGAGGTGTATACCTTCCAATCTGCGGGCCCGTCGAAATACAGAGAAGATATGGAGAACAGCAGTCAAGGGATGAACATTGAATCAACCTTTGCTGAAGAATATACCCGAATGTTGGAAACACAGGCATACGTTGGAAAACGATGCGAGTGTTGTGCCTATGCAGACTGGATAGTCCCGGGCTTCGAAGCGAATACAACACGCACCGAGAACACGGTGCAATCCGACCAAGTATGAGATCCCGAATGGGAAACATGAAAATGATGTGAAAGAAGTCTTCGCGGGTAAGAAATACAAACCTGTTGCTGAAAAAGTCAGGCCGGTGTATCGAAAGTGCCTGAGGAGTATCGGATTTGTTCGGAAGATCACTGGTGATCCACTTGCAGATCTGAAACAACTGTCCCCCAACCCTCCAAAATTCCACCCCGACAGGTCGATAACGGAGGAGAGGAAAACGATACTCGATGAGATGCATAGTGATGGCTTCTTATCTGAAGCAGAATTAGATTTGGTTCATCATTTTATGATGATAAATGAGGAGAAATTTGCATGGGAGGACAGTGAGCGGGGAACTTTTAAAGAAGAATTCTTCCCCCCTGTCAGGATTCCATTGCAGCAGGACACAAGGTGTGGGTGGAAACGAATATTCCCATCCCACCGGGACAATTGGAGGAGGTATGCAAAGTGCTCCGTTCGAGCATAGATGCGAATATCTATGAGCCGTCGAACTCTGCATACCGAACTAAGTACTTCAGTGTCTTGAAAAGCGATGGGAAGTCCATCCGCTTGGTCCATTCCTTGGAACCATTGAATGCAGTGACGATCGCACATTCTGGGGTGCCTCCAGGTGCGGCTGAACTTGCTGAACACTTTGCGGGCCGTGCGTGTGGATCCACGTTTGATCTGTACTCGGGGTATAATCATCGATTATTGCACCCTGATTCGCGTGACTATACAACCTTCCAAACGCCATTTGGTGCCCAGCGGTTGGTTCGGTTGCCTCAGGGCTGGACAAATTCTGTCCCGATCTTTCATGATGATGTGACATATATTCTTCGGGATGAAATCCCGCATGTCACCCGTCCGTATATCGACGATGTACCCATCCGTGGACCTGCTACAAGATATGAATTACCAGATGGAACCCAAGAGACAATACCAGAAAATCCAGGCATTCGCCGATTTGTGTGGGAGCACATGCAGGATAATAATAGGGTTGTAACCCGATTGTCCCATGCAGGAGCAACCTGCTCCGGCAAGAAAGCGTACATTTGCATGGCCTCAACCAAGGTGGTCGGGCATGTGTGTACTTATGAAGGAATGAAGCCCGACGACGACAGGATTGGTGCTATACTCAGATGGGGTCCACCTAAGGATGTATCCGGGGTGAGAGCTTTTCTCGGAACCATCGGAGTAATGAGAATGTTCCTACGGGATTTCTCAATAATGGCAGAGCCAATTCAACGACTCACTCGGTCAAATGTGGAATTCGAATGGGGTCCCAGGCAGGAAGAGTCAATGGCAAAATTAAAGGAGGCATTGACTCACTGTGAAGCCATTCGTCCCATTAGATATGATTGGGATGCGGAGGTTTACTGCGCCGTGGACACCTCGTGGATGGCTGTGGGTGTTCATATTTATCAGCAGGATCCCCACGATCCGAAGAAGAAATATTACGCGAAGTTTGCCTGCCTCCCGTTGATGCGAGAGAAGCACGATACTCTCAACCTAAAAGGGAACTCTTCGGGTTGAAACGAGCTCTCACTCACATGCAATACTGGGTTGTTGGGATGCAGGAAACTCGTGGTAGAGACAGATGCTAAATACCTCAAAGGAATGTTGGATCATCCCGGAATGGGCCCGAACGCCACGATTAATCGCTGGATTGAGGAGATTCTTATGTTTCACTTCAGGTTGAAACATGTAGCGGGCAAAACATTTGGTCCAGACGGACTATCTCGCCGCACAATTCAACCAGGAGATCCAATCTACTTGGATACGGAGGGCGAGTTTGATAATAACCCACCACCGTTGGAGCACGAGGATAGCGCGGAATGGCCACCTGTTCTGGAGTTCGAAAATTTTAAAGACAAGATTGATCCCCGAGGAGGTTATTTGCTGATGCTCGGACAAGAAGCTACGTCCCCGCTGGACTTTGAGCAAGAATTACAGCGGGCACGTTTGACGGAAACTCACCGGTGCGAAACTGTGAACCCGGCAGTTGAAGTCTTAACTCAAACTAAGCCTAAGAAAAAGGTGAAGTTGGGACCTCGGCCGCAGGGTGAACCTTTGATCCCGGACCCCGAATTGAAGTACGACCCACAGAAGCGTGAGCCGTATACGGAAGACCACAGAACTGATGCCGGAAAGAATGCTGATGCACGATTGTTGTTGTTGCGCGGATGGTTAAAGAACCCACTTGTACGCCCGGAGGGATTTTCGGACAATGAGTACAAGAATTTTATGAGGTTCGCCGCGTCGTTCTTCCTAGACAAGGAGGATCGCCTGTACAAGAAGGGGCAAGCAACTGCGCATAAATTGGTTGTTGACAAAGATCATCGCATGTTTATGATGCGTGCAGCGCATGATAGTTTGGGGCATAGAGGGTTTTATGCTACCAAATCACTGCTTGAATTGCGCTTCTGGTGGCCTGAATTTGAACGAGATGTGAGCTGGTATGTGAAGACCTGCGAGCTCTGCCAACTGAGACAGAAAACTTTGCTGAGAATACCACCTGTGGTCACGCACACTCCGTCCCTATTCCAACAGGTGCACATAGATGTGATGATAATGGGAACCCCGTCAAACGGCTTTAATAAAGTCGTAGATGCGCGAGATGCCCTGTCAGCGTGGCTCGAGGCTCAGCCGATTAAGAATGATAATGCACGGACCTTGGCTTTGTTTATTCTCGAGGAGATCATCTGCCGATGGGGTTGTCCAGAAAATATTGTTACGGACAATGCACCCCAATTTAAAGCGGCGGTGGCCTACTTGGCCTCCAAGTATGGTATCCACGGAATACGGGTGTCCCCGTACAATTCACAAGGCAACGGCAAAGTGGAGACAGGACACTGGCCTTTGAGGCAGGCCTTGTTCAAAGCTACCGGTGGAAATCCAAACAAGTGGTTTTGGTTTTTCCCACAGGTACGTTGGGCAGACAGAATAACCGTCCGGAGGGGTTTAGGATGTTCGCCATACTTTGTAGTCACTGGTGCACATCCAATCTTGCCTCTGGACATCGAAGAAGCAACATGGCTGGTTGATATTCCAGGACGTGTGCTCACGACCGGTGAATTGATTGGGTACCGAGCGCAGGCTTTGGCCAAGCATCGGACACATGTAGAGGCCATGCGCGCACGTCTCACTGAAGTAAAACGTGCAGCGGTGAGAAGATATGAGACAGTCCATGAGCATACGATCAAGGACTACGATTTCCAACCCGGTGATTTGGTTCTTGTCCGAAACACTATGGTGGAAAAATCTCTGAACACCAAAATGCATACCCGGTATTTGGGCCCCGTAATAGTGATCCGGCGAACCAAAGGAGGCAGCTATTTGGTTGCAGAGATGGATGGATCGATGTTTCAGAACAAGGTGGCACAATTCCGAGTTGTACCTTATGAAGCTCGTCGGAAAATAGCCCTCCCTGATAATATTCATGACTTGATTGATTTATCAGCGGAGACCCTTGAAATGTTGGTCAATGAGGAAGAGCCAGATGAGTACCAAGGCCGTGATTTTCAGTTTGAAAATGTTCGACTCAGGTCTGAGGGTGCAGAATCTGACTCAGGGGAAGCCGAGGAATTTAATGACAATTCAGAGGACGAAAATTCCGAGTCAGAGGATTCTGATGCTCCAAAAATACCTCGAACACGAGCTTATGTGAGAACTCATCGAGGCCAGAGAAAATAGCAGCTGAACCATTGGTTAAATTAACGAGTGGATGTAGTCTAGCTAAAGAGACAGGAAGGAATCGATAACAGAGAATACCAGCTGAAAGGAGTGAACGGCGTCCGAATACGAGAAACCAGTATGTCAATTGTACCTGAGTGACTTGTGAACGACGAACACAGTACGTTCAAGGCACCATGCTGTCCAAGCCGGCGCTGGAATTGCCCTCCAGCTTCTGTATGGTCTGCATGAGGAATTGACCTTCCTCAATGAGCTGATTGCGACGCAGAAGACCGCTGCGGAACTGCTCGAGGAGGCACGAGAGCTCTACGTTGATATAGTAGAGGCGCTTGTTCATTGCGAGCCGATTTTCCAGGAAGTCGGAATCCTGCTGCGCAATGCTAGTGACCTCGTCTATGAGGACTGGAACGGCGGCATGGCTGGTGTAGAAAGCAGCTGCAGCTATTGAATGAAGATCAGATAATCGGTGATGCAGTGAGGACAAATCACACGCACAGGCAGTCAAAAATGCCTCCTCATGAAAGGGGTTGCTGTCTGTACGTGCTCGCTTCGCCGAGCCCTTCTTGCTCTTGCCCGTGGAGGACTACGAGGACAGTAAGAGAAAGGCCCACAAAAAGCAACCGTGAACGTACACTAGTCTCGGAAGCGGCAGACTTCTTTTTGAAATGGAGAGCGCTGGCCTTGGCAGCAGCGTCCTCGTCGACAAGCATCTGAGAAACCCGGGATAACACTTGTTCAATAATAATATTGGCGGCGGTAACCGGAGAACCCGAATGAGAATTAACTTCGCACCTGATCAGATGCTGCGTCGTTAGCACGATTCCCGGGCCCGGTAGTCACAATAACAGACTCGGAGTCGCTGTCTTCAGCAGCAGCGTCCTTCGTTTTGGACTGTGAGCGGGTTTTCTAAAAATAAATGTGCGGTCAATCACAAAATGAATGAATGAGGGAGAAGCAAGAAGAGGCCACTCACAGCCTTGGACTTGCTGGGAGCAGGAGGTGCAAGCTTGGCCTTCTTCTCCTCACGCTTCTCAAGGATCTGTCGAGTGAAGGTCCGGAATACCTCGTACCCCTGAGGGAACTTGACACCCGGAACCTTGTCGGGATTCACGAGCTGGTTGTAAAAGTCACGTCCGACGAACATCCCCTCTGAGAGGTCAGAATGCTCTGGAAGGAGAACTTGGGCTGAGAAAGGGGTGAGGCGCGACTGTAAAACAGCACCGGCGCATCAGAAGGAGAGTTACAAAGACAGAAAAGACACAAACTGCTGCAGTGGATAAATCTGCGAGTTGTTCGAGCCGTTTCTCGGCAGGGGAGCCGAACTTCTCAAGGTTCCGAGAAAGCTCGAGGGTGGATAAAAATCCAGTTTTGCAGGAATCGAATTCGATAGAAGTCATATTGAGAGAGAGCGATGAAAATGAGAGTAGTGGGGTGCTTTGCTGACTTGCAGGAAGGCGAGGAAAATATTGCGAGCAACCACTGGCTTTTATTTTCATTCCTGCCGGATATCCCCGAACTTCGTGGAAAGGCCCCGTGCTCGACCCTGGAGTTCACCCATGAATAATATCTCCTTTCCCGCATTCTGTGCTCACCTGAGACAGGTGATATTTCAGAAAGGGGGAGGGAGAATTATCCGAATAAATTGAACATCGGGTGTACACCCAAAAATAGATTCTGTGGCATCGGCCGAAGTTGTTGCTAGAAACAACCAATATTTGGAACAGGAACCATGGCGCGCCGAGCCCGAATTTATTGATAAGAATGAAACAAGTTTTCCCCGAGAGGAAGTTCTACCGTGCAGCGAGATGAATCAACAACAATGGTGAAATCCTCCCGAGGGGCACGAGTTGCTTCAAAGAATGCTTCAACAAATGGATAGAGATGCCAATAACTGCGGATCTTTTCCACGTTACTGAGGTCTCTCTGTGACTCTGAAAAATATGGTTCCAGTCCAGGCTAATGAGAATAAATGGCAACTCACTCCGTTGTTTCATAATGGCATAATCCTCGTACCGAGCGAATTTGACCCATTCGGAATAGTTGGTGAAGGAACACCGAGAGTGATTGGCGATTTTACACTCCTCGCATGGCGCCGCCCAGCTGGAGAATGTGCATGGATGGTCTTGGTCGGAACAGTTCGAGCAAGGAAACTTTGGCTGGGAAATGGTTGATTACTTTCGCCCAGACAAGAAATCTGACTCACCTTGTGCACTGCAAGCATATCAGTGAGCTCGGGGAAGTTTGGAGTTGACATGACGGAGAGCAATGAATTGAAGCAAGACCGGTGGTGCGCTGAATTAGTACACGCCCGGGTCCGACATGACTGCCGCGCACAAACAGGATAAAATTAGACTTGTCAACATGGGGGTCTTGCACATGTTGATATAACCGCATGAGATGCGGACTCGTACCTACAGGCCTCAGAATAGGTGACTGGGGACAGTCAGTAGCTCAGAAAGGGGGAGATGATAAGGCGTGCATTCAAGCACGCATGAAAATTGTGATTTTCGCGATTTTCAACTTACCATTTACTGCCCGAGTAAGATTGAACCGAGGGTACACATTCTGCCCGGAATGGTGTACTACACCGCAGGAGCCGTAAAGCTGGCATAAACACATGCTTCCAAGCTTACACGATGGCCCTTGACAGGGCCTGAGTTGAGATTGGAGCCTTGCCAGGCACCCCACTAACACGAGCGTTGGTTAATACCTCGCTGGTGAAGTGTGCTTGAGGTGAACAAGGGAGTAGGAAATACTGAAGTCTAACAAGAAACAAGAAGTGCGCCAGCATTGGTTGATCCAGGACCATTGAATATGAACAATGAATTTTGATAACCAGAGATAAGATTAGAGAAGAGCGGCCAACTGGGCTTCGGCCGAAGTTCTACTGAAACAGTTCGTACCTGCCAATGAATGGCGTGTGAATGGACGGGGAACTCTGCCCGAATTTACACACGGAACGCCGCGCGGGTCCGAATATAGCTCCGAATAGGGCCCCGTACTTCCAAAACAGGTGTAGAAACCACCGAATCGGCGCGCCCAGACTGATGTGGGCTGTGCTGCTGACTGAGAGAACCATGAATACCCCATTTAATATTTATCTCCTTTTACTCCTGTAGCAGTATAAAAGCAGTAGCATTATTCGTTTGTAGAGTAGTACACTCTCCCCCCCGATTGTGGGTTCTTGAGTAGACTCGAGACTGAAATAAAGCGGATTGAATTACTTTTGAATTGAGATTACCTGAGCGCCCCGACTCTGAATAACTGAACTGCCTAAGTGCTCGCCAATTGGCTTGTAGCCTGCAGTATCTAGTATCAGTCTCGCACTCCTTGATCCCTTGAAGCTGAAAGCTCGGGACTTGGTTTTAGCCAGCATCTCCCAATCGTATTCATCCTTACGGTTAAATTCCTTGAAGCTGTAAGCTCGGAATAGACTTATTTCCTTGAAGCTGTAAGCTCGGAACAGACTTATTTCCTTGAAGCTGTAAGCTCGGAATAGTCACCCCATCTTTGCCGGACGGCTCCGCTGCATTTCTGTGCTCAACCCCCTAGAATTGATAGAGCGTAGCTTCTGCGTTCACAGACACTTTGAATTTGAACCCGAGATCTCTTGAAGGGTGATACGTACCCTACATCCCCGAACACACACACGAAGTATTTGAGATTGGTTGTGAATAAGATTGTATTAGATTTTGGTGTTAGTTGAGTTATCTCGCTACACTTCGATATCTAGTCCGATTTGATTTCACGGCTGCACTCAGGTGCACCGTTTCACCGACTTCTTGCTTAATATTATGATTAAATACGAGGCCCATATTGTAATATAATGGTACTGTAATGTAATGTACCAACTATAATTTTAAGGCTGTAATATTACGGGGAGAGGATATTTAATCGTAATCCTAAGATTATAATGGATTATAATCGAATGTAACCGTAATTTTATCCAGCCTTAAGTTCTACTGCTTATATGCATGCTGAATATTAGAGAGCTTGCGCAAAAGCCGCACGAGCCGCATGCGGCATTTTTGCATTGCGCAAAGCCCCACGGCAAATTTGAAATGTGAGAGGTGTAAATCAATGTAAGCTTACCTGAGGCAACGGAGAGGTGCTGTGGGGAGAGGGAACATCCTCGGCATTGCCTCTGCTGCGTGGCAGACATGAGAGTGTGGGAAAAGAAAGTGGAGCTCGAGTGATGCCTTTGTGATGCGTGATAAATGCGGCCTCCCACAGTTGCACATCCAACAAATAGCACTCTCAGGAGTGGACTATGGGATTTAAGGGGCATTGAATGGTATTTAGCAAGACAAGAATTAAAAACAGCAAAGAAAGACCCGCAGCTTTGCGCAATGCACAAAAGCCGCGTGCGGCTCGTGCGGCTTTTGCGCAAGCTCTCTATTTGGCAGTGGACGAGTTTGAGGCTTCATGTACCTCGAGGTTCGACCTCGTCCTCCCGGCTGGTTCCAAAACTTGTACATTATCCACCCTAGGCCGCCACACCCTCTAGAAGTGCCACGGGAGCCAGGAAGCTTGCCCTGCTATCGTGATACCCGGGGCTCCAATTCCAAGGCAGAGAGGTAGCTGGCAGAAAAAAAACCGATTTCTGCACCGCTTTATGACTCGGGCCTGATTCGAACAAGCGCCTCCCACTACACATACTGTTGTGCTATTCATGGATTACGGGCGCGGTCCATCCGCCACCGAGTCAGTACAAACGCCTATGCGGTCGGCCATTAGTTGAAGCCCTGATATTAATGCTCACTATTTATCACAGGCACGATGCACTACGTATCTTCGTCTGTCCCTGTCGCAGTGGCAGCGAGTCTCCACTGAAAATCCTACGCCGATCTGCCATCCATGAGCCTTCAGGTAAACCAATAGATAGCTGTGGAAACCCTTGTACAAGGAATAAATACAAAATAAATTTTTAAAATAAAACAGACAAGCGGGGGTAGTTACGAGTCGGGCCTGGATCGAACAGGCGTCTTCCGCAGACCGGTTCAATCACATTGAAGGAACAGCGGATGCGGACCCTCCGCCACCGACTTGTACTGACCTCTCTACATGCCAGCCCTTCTCAGAGTCTACTCGGAACGGATGAGAAAAGACTGAAAATGAGGAAGGAAAGAAAGTCGGCTCATCTGGTTCGATCTTTCATAGCCTCCTGTTGCATTACTATCATTTGCTAGGCTCGTTACCAGCCTGCCTACGAGTTGCAACAATGTGGTGAGCAAGTTGCCGTAGGCAGGCTGGTACAATTCGGAAAGCCTAATTGAGCTGGGCCTGAGTTTGAAATTTTACAGGGGTGCCGAAGACTTGCCGATCACCGGTTCCCGGTCCCTCGGACCGGAAAGTCACTTTCTCGATTAAACTCGGGGCCATGCTATGGCAACCTGGGGCCGTAAAATAAAATTCTGAGGAGACAAAAAGTAAGAAATTGCTATGAGATCCAACCCCTCAGCTTTGACCCAAATGAAATATGAAGATTTGAGCCCAGGGCGTGGCACAGAAAGAAATTCAAACTCCGCGCCCACTCCAATCAACTTTTCCGAATTGTACCAGTCTGCCTACGGCAACGTGCTCGCCACATTGTTGCAGTTCATAGGCAGACTGGTCACGAGTCTAATCATTTGCATAGTAAGTCCGTGAAAACACGAAAAAAAAATGGGCAGTCACGTGTCCATTTACTCAGGTCTCACCATGCTTCGGGGATACTTAAGATGTAGAGAGTGAATGAATTGAATGTTTTTTGTCATGTCAGGACATCAATATATCCCGTCCGGCCGTCCATCAGCTATATTGTTCAATGTCATGTGTTCCAGTAGGAACAGCATGTTGATTTGGGACATTGATCGATGTCCAAAGAACGGTGCGACCTGCTTTTTATCTGTAATACTTATTGTAAATCTTCTCGGGAGGTCCTCTTCAAGCACGTGACCGCGCAATTTATTTTTTTTTTCGTGTTTTCACGGACTTATGCAAACGACACTCAATTCGAGTAGGCTCGAATCCAACCTGTCTATGAAAGCAAGCTTGTCAATAGACAGGCTGGTTGATCTGAGTTTAAAATTGCGATACAAATAAATTGCCCAAAAAGGTTATTCCGGACCGGGGGGGGGGATTTATTATACTCGCGAGGTCCACAACGGTTCCGAGCGGCCATGAGTCGATCCAAACAACGACAACATTGACGAAAATCGACGCCGCGGACGCAAAACACGAGCGTTTGCCTTCGGATAAAGCGCCATGTGATGAGGGAGCGATCCTGAGTAGCTCTGAGCTTTCAACCGAAAATTTTAATGAGGTACGGGAGGTCCTGCGAATAACCTTTTTTGGTAACTTATTTGCATTGGAAATTCAAACTCAGATCGACTGGTCTGTCTATCGACAGGCTTGCCTCCATAGACAGACAGTCACTGGTCTACGATTCGAGGTCGAGCCGTGCCTAGACATTTAATATCTTTTTTATCGCTGTGGCATGCCCTCGGTCTGGGCCGGCAAACTCTGGACTGCTTGGATCTCCTGGCTGTCTACATACGTTATTCAAACCCAGCAGTCCCCTTCGCTCGCGAACGTCTGCCTCGAATTGATCCAGGGACTCAGTCCACTGGCTGGAGGGACTTGTATTCAAGGACGTCTGACTCGCTGAGACTAAATATCGCGGAAACATCCACACTTTTACTCGAGGAGCATTCGAGCCGACATCGGCTCGATGGCGGTGGGACCGCACCTGGGCGATCTGATCAAGCAAAGTTTGAGCAAAGTCCATAAAGACTGCCGGATTTCCCGTTCGACTCGGGGTCAAGCCTTGTCTAGAAAATCGTCCATCCTTATTTTTTCGTTTCCAGCCGGCGCTACTCATAATTTCAACTCGTGGTCCATCCAAGTTTTGCTCAGTGGTGAGTCAGGCCCACTTCTACGCGGGTGGTGGAGGATCAATGATGTGGTGTCGTCCGAGACCGCTTTAAGTATTCACAGATATTCGAGCACAGTTCAGGCTTGGTATCGGCTCGATGGCGGATGGCCCGCATATGTGTGCATTCTGTAGTAATGAGTGCTACACTTCATCATACTATTTCATTCTCCCTCTTTGCCTTTGCTAGACACGGCTGACCAGCAGCACAATGACCGTCACCTTCATTCTCCCTCACTCTATGCAAGACGTGTGTCAATTGGATTTCCATGCGATTTGTGCCATTCGCGGCCGCAAGGACGACAGGATCTGGGCCGAAATCCTCCATAGCGACCACACCTGTCAGCGTCGTCTCTGAATGCGAGCTACTCTGCGCCTGGAACATGAGGGTGTTGCTTTTCACACGATCTTTGCTGTCGTTGAGCTGCGCGGCATACCATTTCCGGAGGTGTAGAATGAACCGCGCAGTGAGGGTGCAGGAAAGCCTTAGAGAGCAAATCAGTCGTTGTGATAGGATCGAGTAAAAGATGGGACGAACGGAAGTGTAAACGCATTGGGCAGACGCTGGAAGAATCCTGGCTGCGTAGAATATAAGAAGGGGTTTAGAGTGCGTTTTTATCAAACTAACCGGTGCTCGCTAGGATAATCAATTAGTTCCATGAACGACATTCAATGCCAAGACACACGCACATACTGTAGGATCACACCGGTAACGGTAAAGATTGAGATAGAACTACTGGAAAATCAGCCCAATTCGACACAGCGCCCCAGCACACTGACCAGAAGAACAAGATTCCTAGAGAAGGGGAGGGGTTTTAGCAAACGAAAATTGTGAGAAGAATGAGGCGCGATCACCTTGCTCCAACAATATAGACACGACACTATACCGTTGGCGCTCTACTTTCTTCATGGCGCGCAAAGTTTGCATGCACCGGATGGCGGTAAAGAACGTAGAGGAAGTCTCAAAGATGATCGTTGAAATCGACAACATTTCCGGTGCTGAAACCGATTCAATGCACTGCAGGTGCGTAAGCGCCTCAAAACTCACCGCTATATGAATGAATAAGACGCATACAATAGGAGCCTCCAACGTCAGAGAACAAGGTTTATACGTACATGGGAAGATTGGTAGACCCCGAACACCGGAGTCCTGGTACATGGGTCTGCACACCAGAGATATTTCAGAAAGGAAGGAGAATGGAAGGGGAAGACTGACGATGTCCAATGCGATACATGCTAGCCCGACAACACTCATGTATGCAGTAATCCATTTACTTCTCCCGTAAACAGCGGAGCTTCTCAGGGTAAACACGACTGTACGAAAGATTGTCAGTAGCGGGATGGGTGGAAACTGAAATGTTGAGACCAATTACGCAAAGGCGGCCAAGGACACTCAAAGCGCCCACGATTTTGTACCAGAAATCGCACCTAAGGATATTTTAGTTTGTTGGACAAGACAGTGAGGTTATGAACGGACTGGAGACAGGGCAGCGCTTCATAAACGGCGGCACAAGAGAACAATGGAGCCTACCGTGTGTCCAAGCTTATTTGCTATGGCCAGCAGATACAGGACGTTCGCTACCAGCGCATACCGACATCCAATGTAAAGAGCTGTCGACAGGCGGAATTTCTGCTTCCATATGTATTGCACCTCGCTCGGGAAGGTCAATGCATAGTCATAGTAGAGTAGCGCTGATACGGAGGATCAAGAAATCGTCATGGGTGTGGAAAGAGCATTCATTATGCCCACCGAGGCTGGAATATTGGAGACGAAACCGGAGGAAACTGTAGAAGGCTGTAAGTCTGCCACAGTCACACAGAGTAAATGCACTCGCTGAGTGGTTGCGGTATCGATTGCCTGAGATGACATGAAGAGAGTGTAGGAGGGTGAGTGAGGGTGGGTTATAAAGAGTAGATGTGTATCACCGGTGCAAGTCAGCAGCGATCGCTCTATTTTTGAGATTTTCCGGGACGCCTGCCTTTACGGGAAAAGGTAGCATGGTCGCACGTGCGCGGCGCAATGGAGGCTATGTCGGCACCAAGAAAATAGGAATGGAAAACGGAGCCACATAGAATCATCGGTGAACAGCAACCGTCCCCGAAATGTGTATTCCGTCTATTCCGTCCTGTACCATCCATTGAGATGAATTCTGTTGAGGACTGCGACTCTATGAGGACGGGTCGAGCGCTAAGAAAACGGCGCCAATCCAAAATCTGTCAATCTAATTGCAATCATGCAATCTGTTGAACGTGCGTTGGATATCTGTTGTCTCTGCATGGTGTAAGATGGACACTGGCCTCGAATGAAGAGACTCAAGAGAGCATTTGTTATTCCTCTCTAGGTTACGCGGCGACACCCTGGGATCCTGTGATTGTCTACCAAGCACTGCCATAGCGCGAATGAAGTACATGCCTCGGGATTTCGGAATCAAGGGATATCTTACCTCATGTATCAAGCAGATGTATCAGTGTGCGCATGTTTGCCATCACCTCGATTTGCCATCTTCTTCTCAGCCGCCATCTCTCCTTCAGTATTGGCTCCGAGCCGCCCACCGCTTTTGGTCAGTTGTTCTCCCATGCTTATTTCTAGACAAGACATGCCTTCGATTCGCGCCGGCGTCTATTTCCTGGGAAGAAACAAGACATTACAATACTTTACCAATCTGTATGGAGGCAACTTAGTGTTCCCGGGGTCGGGTTCAGAACCGATCCCGAACCTGAACCGGACCTGAACCGGACCCCATGTCCGGTTCGGGGTTCGGGCATTTCGGAATTTTCCCGAACCTGTCCGAACATGTGCGAACCCTTTGGGTATTGTGTTCCAGGAAATTGATTGTTTTCCATAATTTTGCTTGACAATGAAAGGTACCACTTGCCTTTCCTTCCAGGCAGGGCTTTCATACGTTGACAGCTAAGCGAAAAACGATAGACACAAATCACTTGCGAGCAAAGTTCGGGCCGAGCATAGCCCCGTTAACAAATCCTAATTTTAGCCATTTCGATTAGACTTGTTACCAGAAAGTGCTTGCCACACTTTTTGCCATTCGTAGGCAGACTGGTACAACTCGGAACAATCAATTGGGCTGAGCCCGGAGTTTGAATTTTTCTTGTGACCCACGCCCTGGCCTCTTATTATCATTTTCTCAAAGTTGAGGACTTCATTGTAGGAGTTATATCCTGACTTCTGTCTCCTCAGAATTTTACAGCTAGTTGCGGAACTTAGGGCGCGGCCCATTTTTTTTTTTTTTATAGATGTTTCGGATATTTCAGCTCTACTGAGCTCAGTTCTTCACCGATTCCCTTGAAACTATGCTCAATAGATTTGCCTTGCGATTCCGGAGGGAGTGACGTTCGAAAATACGTTAGAAGCGTGGGAACTGCCTTTTTCGGCAAATTGTGAGGCATCTTCTCCTATCAGCTCTAGCATTAGAGATATTGATCCGATTGACTTAGTTTTTGGATATATCATACTTATATGTATTACCTAGGATGTGTCATGCCCAGATAAGGATTAAAATGTTTTGTTCGCATCTGGCATGGGACTTAAAACTGATTGAAATTGAATACAGTAAGGCTTTTGAATAATGAGGTATTTTGACGATCTGGGCACGACACATCCTAGGTAATGCATATAGGTATGATATATCCAAAAACTAAGTCAATCGGATCAGTATATTTAATGCTAGAGCTGATAGGAGAAGATGCCTCACGATTTGCCGAAAAAGGCAATTCCCACGCTTCTAACGTATTTTCGAGTGTCACTCCCTCCGGAATCGCAAGGCAAATCTATTGAGCATAGTTTCAAGGGAATCGGTGAAGAACTGAGCTCAGTAGAGCTGAAATATCCGAAACATCCAAAAAAAAAAAAAATGGGCCGCGCCCTAAGTTCCGCAACTAGCTGTAATGTATAAGCTCCAGGGGCCACAGCGTCGACCTCAGTTTGATTGATAAACTCCCTATCGGACCGAGCCCCGGTGATCGGTGTGATTGGCACCACCCAAAATTTCAAACTCCGGGCCCAGGTCGATTGTTTGTTCTGAGTTGTACCAGTCTGCCTACGGCAAAGAGCTCGCCTCATTTTTTTGCTCCTCGTAGGCAGACTGGTCACGAGTCTACATCTCGATGTCCCACAAAACAAAGCGACTGTATATTTCTTTGCACAAAGGCGGGACTTCCGGTTAAAACCTCGTGGGACCTGACCACCAGCTGAATATGCTGGTGTGCGGGAGGAGTTCTCTCCTCCCAGGTGTAAATCCCCGGATTCCACCAGTACACAAGACGCTGTCATATGTCTTCCCTTTGCAGACTGCATGCATAGGACCACAAAATTAGTGTGTTCAACTTCCGGAGAAGGTCCACAGCTAAGAGTCATCGACGAATCCAAGACTCATTGAAATCAGGGCGGAGAACTGGAGCGTGCTGGTTGCAGTTCAAACTTTTGCATCGAGGAATATGTTCTTGGGACTCTTTAAAAGTGCCGAGAGCAAATTTTTACACTGGCACAACAGCAGTGGGCTCGTTGATCAACAGCATGGGGGCGGAATCAAAAATCTTGAGGACATCATAGGCTAGTTTTGCGAGCAGCAGCGTGATTTTTCTCATTGGGAGGAGTCCTCGGAACAGTTGCAGGGCATCGGGGAATTGCTCGGCTGTCCCGGGAAGTTCAAGTTCCACTTTTTCCAAGAAAACGTTTCGAATTTCAAGGAGCTCCGCATACTTGCATTGGAACATCGCATGGGCTGGATCTTCAACATGCACGTAGCACAATCGGCATAGATGCCACTGGCGAGGCACAATCTTCTTGCCACGCTCCTTCCAGCGCCGACGTTCGATGGCCAGACTATGGCTTGACAACACCATCTTCATCAAAGCCTTGCGGTGCTCCGGTTGTTTGACCCGTAAATAATGACGGAAATCCAGGGATTTCTTCACGAGTTTTCTGGTGTCCTTATCTTTCGCCAGTCGGCCAACAAGAAGGTCTCGGACCCTGGAGGATGATTCGATTCGTCGTCTATCCAGGCCTCCATCGATTTCACCACAGCCTTCACAGCAATCTGGACTGTTGGAACGTCCATTTCCGCAGATATATCAAGGTCTACGGGGATATACAGGCGGGAGAGCACGATACGTAGATCATTGATCCACGAAATTTGGCCAGCCCGAGCTAAGGTGAGTGATTGCTGCAGCCCGTTCCATGCCGGCCGTTTGTGGTCCAGTTCCAACAGGTAACAGAGGTACTGGAGCGCGAGGTAGACTCTGCGGTACTTGATTGGCCATATCCCGGTTTCGGAGAAGAGAACGGCCCTCAGGCTTCATGATCCAACACCGAGCATTCGTCGCAGAAAGCGAAGTTGAACTTTTTCAAGCAATTTGAGGCTCTTGAGGTCAACGTCCAAGCAAACGTCGCAGCCTGAGGTTAGGTAGGGATCTACCCGTGCCATGTAGAGAGTTCGAGAATCCCATGCCGGTAAGTGCCCAACAAAGCGATCCAGTCCAAGAAGAACATTCGCAACCACCGTCGCCTTCTTGGCCTTGACTTTATAATGCTCTCTCCAAATAAATTTCGTTCCCGTTTCTATCCAGATCCCGAGGTAACAGGCCTTTTGCACTTGCTTAATTATGCTCCCACCAAGATGAAACGACGGATAGGACTTCTGGCGTCGTCCGAAGATTTGATATAAACACTTGGCGATGGAAGTTTCACAGCCATTATCATCGGCCCAGCCCTGTGCTCCGTTCAGGTGGCTTTGGAAGCCCGGTGGAGCTCCCGAGGCAGTAAGAATATCGTCCGCGTGTTCTATGTTGGGGACTGGGACACCGTTGAGTTCGATATCTTCTGGATGACATGCCAGAATGAAGTCCGACATGAATAGGTTCCATAAATGGGGAGAGCCAGGGTCTCCAGTGAGAATCCCCAGCAGTGACCTGAACGCAGGTGCAAAACGTCCGTCGAGGCGTACCATATAGCGAATACGGTCATACAAGATTTTTAGCCATTCGATCATCGGACCAGAGATTCCCATGGTGGCTAACTTCACCCACAGCGTGGATTTGTGTCCATCGTTTTTCGCTTAGCTGGAACAGGCTGAATTCAGGGCTGAAAGTTCAATTGTTCATTGATGCAAGTCACATCAAAGCTACCAAACAATCTGATAATTCCTGTTCAGTGGTCTGTAGCCACTCAAAATTTGAAAGGACATTCATTCAGCAAATAAAACATCTATATTACAATCGAACACCTTTGACTTTCGATAAACCTGATTGGCTGTTGGGACGTTTGTCTCCTCAACTCGCTTCGAAAGCTCCAAATGATGTCACCCGGTCCTTTGCTCCACCCAAATAGTCACCGAGATGTCCCATTTCTATATATAATTGTTCAGATGTTGAAAATTCTCACTGGAGGCACAACAACTCCACAGCCACCCCACTTCTTTTCTCATGTCACTCCACACCTCCCCACTCCCCTCCGGATCCGTCGTAGTGCTCGCCTGTAAATTTGCCTCTAATATAAATTCGCTGATAATTGCCCTACCGGGCAGAGCCTGGTTACCTGACTCGATAGAGAAAAGGGCGAGGACCTACAGGGACTAGGAGTTTCTTGAGCCTTTCAGGATGCCAGCAATTTTTAAACTATTCTGTCTCTCGGATGCTCCAACTATTTCTCATCCAATTTCACTTCAATTATACTAACTGTGAATGCACACAGCAAACTCCGGTTCGCAGTGGAGCAGCAAATCCGATGCTCCACAAAAAAAAAGTCGGATGACGTTAAAGCCAGCACGTAATGCTTGATTATGTCAGAACTTGCCTTATTGAGACGTCCTAATCGGGTCTCCACCTGTGTCCGACAATACCTGGTTTACTAACGTAACCAGGCATGTTTACCTTGACTCTCCTTGAACTAAGTTAACCTCAAGTGCTATCTCAATCCTACCAAACCATCTGAATGACTGAGGCAATGTACTAATACATCGACAGTCCTTCACGCTCCAAAGTGATGATACCCGGAAACTAACACCCCGAGCATCCCTCAACGACGGCAAAAATGCATCCGATATATTCTGCGGGATGTTCGCGAGTCCCAGGATCTTGATGAAAACACAACACCTGGCGCCACTCCTCTACCCAAATATTCAATTCTCCACGGTTCTATATGGAGGCAGGATTGATTGAAACACTTAGATGAAGGTAACACCAAGACAATGTTAACAGGTTGCAAGACAGGCTTCCCAAGTTGAAGTTGGAATGTTTGAATTTTTAAAGTGGATCATTCACTCGAAAATATTGAACACGGACCCTCATCATGAAATGTCAATGTAAAATGAGATTCTGTCACTGTGTTTCGTTTACTAGGCCGTGAGGAACCAACCGCAGGTTGGTGACGAGCGGCGTGATTAGATTTAGTATCAGCTTGCTCTCTCCCACTCTCTCGGAACAACCCGTAGCGTAGCACGGGCAAACTGCTAGTCCCCTTTAAATGTGGGGGGAAATTTCAATCACCGGAAAATCGATCACAGTAAAAGAGAGAGAAATGCGAAGCGGGAGATAGTAGTGACCCAGACCCGAATCGAACGGGTGGCTTCTGCTTCCCATGTTCACAGATCTTCTATGAGGTAGATGCGTACCGTCCGTCACCGGGTCGGTATTTGCCTCGATGTGCACCTGACTAGGTGCAGGAGGAAATTCGAATTTTGCGACCGGGTTGCGAAGACGATCAGATGCAGTGACCCAGGCCCGAGGCGAACGGGCAACTTCTGCTTCCAATCGCTATGCTCGCAAATTTCCAATGAAGGCAGACGCGGAACGTCCGCCACCGAGTCGATAGTATCCTCCATGTGCCCCTGAATAAATCACCGAGGAAAATCCCCCGAGCGAAGAATTCAACTGAAAGCCAGAAGCAAAAAAACAACTTGACGCAGAAGTTTAAAGCGACCCGGACCCGAGTTGGACAGACCTGTATAAAGCAGAGCCCGCAGGTCGGAAATTTAACCGAGGAGGAAATGAACTAGGATAGGATTACAGTAGGACATAAAAATGCAAGACTGCACCTTGGACTGCACATGATATTCTAGTGACCCAGGCCCGAGTCGAACGGACAATCTCGGCAGAGCCAAGTTGCTCAGCCTTCAAGGAGAGCAATGCGGACCATCCGCCACCAGGTCCGTATTTCCCTTTCCTGCGTCCTAAATAACCCCGGCACGTAAGTCGGACATTTTGACCTAGCAAGAATTGAATTGCGCAGGGATAACAACAACAACAACAACAACAACAACCACTACCACCACCACCCCCGGTGCGCTGGTTGTCGTTCCGGCTTCGTCGAGCTTCGGGCACTCGGCCTTGTCGTCAGTCCACCACCCAGTACTGTCTAATACCCGTGGACGAGGTTTCGGCACACCACGATGATATGCGAGCACCCACCCCTCATCTCGACATCCCCCCATTCCGCCCGAGACGACAGCAAACGCCCGGCCCCGTACACCGCTTTAGCCTCCGCGCTGCCATATTCTACGGCATCCATTCCCGACTACCCCCATGCGCCTCGCGCGCCGCTTGCGCCCGTTATCGCCTTAGCAGAAAAACGGCCGCAGTGGCCCCAAAGGCTTCAGACACGACACACCTTGCACGGCTCCATACACAGCTATCCGACCTACATAAACTCCTCACCTTCTTGACTCCTCTCCATCCGTCGTCACCAACGTCATCTACATCCCCCACGGCGCATCCGGCATCTGTCGCGTCCCCGGACCTGTGCACCACACTCATCTCATTCCCAGAGGTATCCTCCTCCTCTTCGACACGGCTTCAAGGTCCTTCTGAAGCCCGCAGCACGCCTCGCGCTCCTACGTCGATTTCGGTGGATTCTTTTGGTGGATGATTTGTATTTGGTCACATGCTCCTGGGCAGTCAGTCATGCGTCGCTGGTCTAACTCTAAGCCGGACGGTTTCGGACGTTTTCATTAGTTATATTCTCAGTGATCCGCTGTGGTGGCCTGCGGCAGTCATGTAATACTGGCATAGGCATGATACTCCAATGTAAACAAATGTAAACAAGGAACCGAACACCCACGATCCAAGGCCCAGGCCCGAGTCGAACAAGCATCTTCTGCTGACATTAGGCTATTTGGGTGAATGAAAGCAGACACGGACCGTCCGCCACCGGGTCGGTAGTAGCCTCGACGCGACCCTGCATACATAAGTAAATCAATTCGGATGGGACGGAATGTAGCTCGCGGGATGACCAATGCGACAGCTCGGTATTATGACCCAGGCCCGAATCGAACGAGCACCTTCCACCATGGAGCGTATTCCAGGCCCTGACTTCGGGCGTTGCTATCCGCCGGTCCTTGTCCACTTGCGTGCGACCGCCGACTGGTCAGCTGGGCTTCTTCCAGAATCGATCGACCGTATCCTGCAGGTATCCTGGCGATAGCGTTCTGGGGGCAGCGGGATAGGCCTATTAATATTCAGAGGAGTTGCACCTCCGGGGCTCCGCGCATGCCCGTGGGTCGTTGGTGGCCATTTGGCGGCCGCCGCGGTGCTTGCCGAGCGTCGTCAAGGTGGGCTACATAGGTGTGACAGGTTGGATCAGCTACTAATTGCCAGTTTGGATGATCCGGATGCCATCCGACAAGTGTGCCGTTTTAGCCTCGGGTGCAATGCCTGGGCTATGTAGGACCTGGCAACGAAGACTGTCATATACATAGCTCCCGTACCGACTTGTATTCAATTCAGAACAGATCTATCTCAGGGCGCTCAGGCTCTTGGCGACTTGGTAGTTATCCGAGGGATAAATTCAATCCTCTACGACATTGCTACGACATGACCATAGCTTACCATGTCAGGTAAACAAATTGCGAATGGATTCAATCGGCTGTAGGTAAAATAGAGTCAGCAGTGCCAAGTCCCTGAAAGGAGTCCATTTAAACGTACATCAGCTGAGTATTCTTCGCACTGTAGTAGGACAAAACAGGTTAGCACGATATGATATCTGCTTTAATGAAATGCAGGCACGTACTTCAACTTTTATCACCACCTGCCCGGCCTTTCCAGAGCTGTGGTCCTTCTGGACCCCACCCCTCTTAGTCTCCACAACGAACGGGTCATCTTGCACTGTCTCGAAGTGCAGCCGAGCCAGCGATATTTTCGGGACAACCTGGTCGCACGTCTGGCAGTAGTATTTCATATTGTTCTTCACTAGATGGCCACACTTCTTGATCCGCGCAGGTGTTGTTTCCTTCACCGAACTTCCAAGTGACGGCTCTGACTGAGTGCGCGGGCTGGGAGGTGCTGTCCCTCGTCGCGCGGGTGTGACAGTCGTCGATATCGCCGGGTCACTGTGACTGTGCTATCGTTGGGTACACCTAAGCACTTTTATGAAGGAGCTGTACCAAAATACGACTGACCTTGCTGGGCGGTCTAAACTGCCGGTCAGGCGTGGATGATCTGCTCGAGGATTCGGGCGGCGCTAGAGTATTCGGATGGGGCTGTAACAGAATGGGTTGAAGCACAACGTGACCATGTAGCAAGAAGCGGCCTCGCCTTCGTCGCAAGCTTTGCAATACGTGCACGATCATGCTCCCGAATCTTTTTGAGGCTTTCATAGATCTCCCGGGTAAGAAGTATCTCTCGCGGCGTGAATTCCGTGATGATTTCCATGTTTTTCACCTCGAGCAGAAAAAGATAGAAGATGACGTTGAACTGAACTGAACTGAACTGAAGTTCTCATTGTTGCTGTACCTGGCCATAAGGGCTATGCAGCAGTACTCTAGAGTATCTAGACTTGGGTTGGTGATGTTAGCGTTACATGGAACGGGGAGGAACCAATAGTCGACTGGACTATTTTGCTTGGGCGGACTATTGCTACAGAATGACAAGGTGCCACCTTGGGATGCATCTGGGGCGATGATCCTCCGGGCGTGCGCTTCCTTGTAGCGGAAGATCCTGAAGATAGTCTGCCCCTCGGCAGGAGGAATATCCTGGCGGAATTCACCCTCTACGAGCACATCCGTGTGTGGCAGACCGCAATACAGGTCATACCGTTTAGCTTTGTATTTGGGCTTGAATATAGGGACGAGGGAGTAATGATAGAACAGATGGCGGAAATCCCCGGGAAATGTATCCATCAAGGCCAGGGCGGAAAAAATCTAAAAAGTAAGTAAACGAAACTCAACCGCAAGCCGAAAGCGTAAACGCAGACAGACCGGTTTGATCTCAATCATTTCCTTCTTTCCTGACATTTGATTCGCAATCCATTCAAGGACATCGATGGGTGGCGACCAAACCAACAACCCTTTTGTGAAGTATTCCAGATGACAAGTGGGGCATTCTTTGGACATGAGAGTCAAAGCGTGGGGGGAGGGAGGGGGGGTATCTACTTACGCAGAGTCCCGTTAATAGCATCGCCGCGGTCATACTCCGTCCCTGGATCAAGATTGAGGATCCCGAGAGCTATCGCTTCGTCCACCTAGGCCGCTAAATATTATTGTCTGCCTCTTAATGAAACAAACGAAGACACCCACTTGAACCTGGCCACTGGCGGCCTGCGCGAATAGATGCGCGCAATGACCCGAGATGACGGGTTGCATGCACACCGAGCATGTGTAATTATACTCCTCCTGGATCGTTTGTCTGGTGTCCAGTGAAAAGGGAGCTTCCCTCGACATTTGTCGTCGGTGGTGAAGAAGGAGAAATGACCGGTGCGTAGGGTCTTGCAAAGGGCCGGTGGTCCGTTACCGATGGAATAATTTTCGAAGGGGAAAGACAAAGACAAGAGCTGAAGGGATACACTGGGCAGGAAGGTCCGATGATGGTGAAAAGAAAGCGTGAATTCGTGGCAATCGTGGGTCCGTATTTACTGAGTAAACAAACCGTGTAAGAGAAATCACTAACGAACCAGGCTCCGTATGGTTTCTGACTTGCCATCTTTTTTTCGTCTGACATTTCCGTGATCGTATAGATTCCGACTCAGCTCCCATCGGCGTTCTGATCTGTCTCAGGAAGGTTGGAGATAGAAAACTAACCCTACTCGATGTAGGGGGCATGGCGCAGCCATAATCCAGTACCATTGATTCGGACATGCCCCTTCCACTTAGAATCTGTATTACCACGCTTTCCCGCCTTCTCTGTACATTTACGACACTGTACTTACCGACATCGCGGGATTACCTCATCCTCTAGTTCTTGGTTCGCAGTCGTATGCGCCGTCGAATCAACGCCACTCGCCAGTTGCGTGCCCAGCTCCAACTCGTTCTGCCTCGCACCGCGATGCCATTCACGGAGCAACCCATACCGTGACACTCCAGTCATGTTTGGCTTGCTGCAAGCTGCAAGCCGCTTGCAGCTCCAGGCGAGGATTTTTCCCATGGCTTTTATGTAAATCTTGTACTTCATCTGTCATCGAACGTTAACAGGGACAAGACATGTCATCGCTTCGCTCCGGCACATCTGAAGAACATCACACTGCCTTATAATTATTATAAGTTTCAATATTTGTGTAGGCTTTGAATTCATGGTGCCAGTTGGAGTCCTTCTCAAGAGTTATTGACGCTTGTTACGATTTCACACGAGAAACGTAGGAGTCAAATTGAAGTGCAAATTGGTTGTCCATAATTAATGTACAATCACTTCCAGTACTCATCTATAAATTGATTTAGGACGCATGGAAGGAACGTGCCCCGGGGGGTGCTGCGCGCCTTGGCGGCGCGGAGAAGGTGTGTGACCAGTGGACCTTTGACTGATGAATTGCTCTCATCAATCATGTCGCCGAAAGCAAAACTAGCATGCCGTTAAACAGCGGTCAAACGGCGGCCGAACGGAGCGTTGAACCATGTGTTAAACCGTGCGTTGGACCCGGCGTTAAACCTGGGCTAGGTCATGGTTGAATACATGTTCTTGGTGTGATGCAGAAGGGGAGCAGTTGACGATGGTTAAATAGATGGTTTATTGTCAATATATTCGGAGTTGGTTAAACAGTTAAATGATTATGCATTGAACAGGTGGATAATGGTTGGTTAAAGACATTAAATACCAGTGTCAAAGCCATATATACCGTCTCCCATTGGAATTCTGCCAAAGAGTGGTTAAACCCGACGGTTTAACCGGTTGGACTGGTTAATGATCTGCGACCCGCGAGGTTAAACAAAGCCCATCTGGGTTAATGTGAGAACCATGCGCCGAGGCGAGTGCGAGCTTAGCAGAGGCGAGGTTACACAATTATCAATAGGTGTCTTCAACTGTTGCAGGAGGGCCGGACGGAAAAGCTGGCTTGCAGCGCGAATGTTCTTGGGCTGACCGAGTAATTGGACCACGACTATCGAGATGAGATCAAATGAAAGAGAAAAGCGCGCGGCGGACCCCGGGCGATCCGCAGGAGGGTCACTACAAAGAACGGAGCTACGACGATACGCCACGACACCACGTGGAACGAAGAAGAGCAGCTCGTCCCGGATGCCCGTCAGCCATCCGTGCTCCACTGGGCCTGCCGTGCCACAGCCGAAACAAAGAAGCACGACGCCGCCCAGACAGCGAAGCGCACCGCCGCCCAGAAGGCGAAAGCAAAGAAGGAAAAGCAAAAGTAAAAAAAAGGGAAGAAAGGGAAGGATGCGTGCGCGCGCCACGCTGGGCATCCGCGCTGCGTATCCGCGCTGGGATAGCACACACACATGTGGCACGCAGGTGCCGTAGAAGCGCGGGGTGCCGTCGGAGCGCGAGGAGCGATGCTGCAAAGACGGCGCCCATTCCTGCGGGGTAGGGCGCACCCCACCCACCTCTCTGGCACACCACGCGGAGAGGCAACGCTCTGCCTCGCGCATCGGTATGCGCAGACAGCGGACGGCCGCAGATCCTCACGGACTCGCTGTCGTACACGCACTCGCTCGCGGGCGGGGCGGCGACCGATATCAACAGCCACCCGAATGGCCCGGAGTACACATGCGCAGACGCCCCGGCGGCGACGAAAATCTGCAACCCAGGGGCGGCATTCGGAGGTTCGCGGTGGGAGAAGCCAAGGTACGTCGCGGGAGGAAGGAGAGAGGAAGGAAGAAAAAAGAAAGAAGAAAGAGAGAAAGAGAAGGAGGAGGATAGAGTCGAACGCCCGCGCCGCCAACGGCTTCGCCTCCGTCACCTGCAGCTCGCTTTCGCGCACGAAGGCGCGCTTCTCGAGGGCGGTGGAGGAGGGAGGCGGAGAAGGACGCGGAGAGGGCGAGCCGTACGTGCGAGGAGAGGAGGGCGGAGGCGGGGGTGTCTTCGTCTTGGCAATTCCCGTCCGAGCCGCCGGTGAGGGTGAAAGAAGAGGATGACACAATGCTCCGCCCCTCCAGCCCTCGCACGAGCTCCGCATAAGCTTCCACCGCCCTTTCACTCATCTCAGAAGAGCACAGGACACCCAGTTCGGTGCGCAGGCGCGTTCTCCACCTCGAGTTGCGCTACCCGCTCGGCCAGCGCGGACGTGTCGAGCGCGTGGTGCTGCAGTTTGAGGGCGGAGGCATACGCTTCGTTCTGCCGCAAATTAACTCGTCAGAATACTACATATTCGCCCTGTAAAAAAGATGCAACGATGCAAGGACGCACCGGGAACCATGCCACCGCCCCGCGCAGACTCGACAGCTCCTCCATCAGCGGGTGCACCGCGCTCAGCTTGAAACTTGAGTCGGCAGCCGCCGGCATGGTATCGTGTGTTGCACCGAGACCGAGCGGTCAAAGCGAGTGTTATGCAGGATCGTCAGCAGACCGTGTGTGGCGGAGGCAGGCCGCATCAAGTTGGCCTTGTTTGGTCTTTGGTCCGCAGGCGGCTGCGTTCGGCCTTTCCCGGCACGGGTGGTTGGGGAAGCGGTCGTGGTTGTCGCGGCAGAATTTGGAGGTTTGGAAGGATGAGGGCGTGGAAAAAATACATATCTATGAATCTGATCCCCTTTATGCGACCTAGGAAAAAGATGTCATCTCGCTGAAGAATGACCTAGGCCCGAATCGAACGGGCGCCTTCTGCTGTTCAACGACCAAGCTTCGAGGTACAAGGAAGGCAGACGCGGATCGTCCGCCACTGGGTCGGTATTACCCTTCAATTCGCCTGAATATATGAGGGAGGAAAATTGAACAGGAAGATCCAAGGCTAAAAAAGAAATCAGCACCAACCCTTCCGTGAACTACTTCCCAGGTTCCAGTCGTATGGGGCACTGTTGAGCACTTAAAAGTCATCCCGGAATTTAACGACTTGGAACCGAATCACACGCCTAGTTGGTAAAAAAGCCAAGGTACAACAAGCCATGACCCGGGCCCGAATCGAACGGGCAGCTTCTGCTTCTAATAGCTCGCCATCGGCTTATATAATGAACGCAGAGGCGGACCTCCCGCCACCGGGTCGATATTATCCTCGACGAGCCCCTGACTAAATCAACAATGAAATTCCCCGAGCTTCAGATGAGGAAGAAGTCAACTCAACACCAGGTACGACCCAAGAAAGCGACCCAGATGAGGGAGGGAGGATATCGGAATTTTTGCATGCCGGGTGAAAAAAAGGTAACGACACCACAAGACGAGGGATCGTTATCTCTGCGACCATGGTACTTTGCAATGGAAGCAGATGCGGACCATCCGCCATCCGCTACCGGGTCGATACCAACCTACGTGATACCTAAGCGAAGCATGTACGTCCGAAATTAAACCAAGGAGCATGGAACTAGACGCAGAAGATAAAAATGCGAAGCAACGCACATTCTAGAGACCGAGGCCAGGCTGGTGCCTACGACCTCCTCTCCGACTTATAAGGAACTGCCACTCTATTTCAGCAGAGAGTGTAGCCAGGAGAATCCTCGGTTCTACCGCAGAGCGGGTTACTTATCGGGCTTTGCTGTTCCATGATGGTTGGTTTGAGTGTCATTTCAGTCGTACCTCCGAAGCCATTGATCTCAGTTCCCCTGATGCGTTGGCTACTCCATGTATCAAGGTTGGTCTTTCCATCCTTATTTCTCACACCAGGGGCAATTTTCTTGGACCTTCCACCCATGGCCTAATTCTCTAGTTCCTGCACGCCATCACCCCTGCCTGGTACCAAATCTGAACGCGCAGACCGGGATACGATACAAGTAGAATGCTGCAGCGAGTCAAATATGTATGCCGGACTTCTGCTGCTTATTCTGTCCCTGCCTTGGAAGCGTTAGACGGAGGACGCGTTTTTTTGAGGGAATAGGTCGGATGGTGGAAGAGGGGCCTAATACACCCCCTGCCGTCCAGGAGCCCACCACCGTGGCCGGCAAGTCGCCCCCAGCCGAAGATACAAGAAAGATGGTCCAGCGCCCCCGCGAAGGCTACTGTGTGCCTCGTCATCTAGTAGACCTCCGGCCACCCGGACGGGATTCTTTTGTCCCCGTCATTCGTGGCGAGGGCGATGAGAACCCTTGAAGGCATAACCTGAATGGGATATAGAAAATCACGAGCTGAGCACCGACCAAGCCCCCGGTCCACGTCGCCAATCTTTATCGCCGGGAATCCAGGACGGGGATACAAAATTATTGGATCATCTGCAAAGTGCAGTCTTGGCAGATAGGGGGCCGGCGGTCTTGGCGTTCTTCACACATCGGTTCTGTCATTATCGACGGCCATTTTATATCAGCATAAGCACTTACAGCCGTCTGCACAATTCGTCCGCCAAAAACCTGACCGAGGGACTCCGGTGGTTTTTTCCAATGTGACGAATGACCTTTGTTGCCTGGGAATATTCAGCAGGTGGTGACGGATTGAAACACGGTGCTGACCGGCTCCCTGCCGGCAGGTGTGGAGCCAAAGCGGTGGGCAATTCAGCAAAGCCTGGCATATGTTCGGAGCGGTGTTGGAATGTGGAGCGGTGGTGTGAGGGGGATGAGGGAGAATGAAGGAAGGAAGTCCTCTGCCTCCTGACGCTCAGACTGAGACTGAGACATCCCTATGTAGCATGGATATGGTTTGTGGTAAGCCGCCAAGAATGTTAATATAAGAGCTCTTGCGGGCTAATGTAGCAAGTGCGCTGGTAAAATTCAACTCTGCGCATGTACCATCGTCGCGGTACACAATAATTGAACTTGGCAACCGTCACGTGCCAGACAGATACGTGCCTCGACTGCGGGAGAATGTGGCTCCAGGATCGAGATCGCCGGATCCGCTGTATATATGAGCCCATGAGTGTTTCCAATAGTTCATGTCCGCCTACCTGCGGCGTACGCTCCCCCGATATGCCGAGCGTCGTCTGTGCTCTCGAATTCAAAATCGCAAGAGGGCCCCTCGACAGGGACGGCCTCGACACAGGAAAGCCGCGAGTGCAGCGAACCTCTACATTCCGTTCGCTCCATCAGACGGTGATCGTATTCAAAATCGACTGAATGAGTAACTCATCCCCCTCAGGCGCGTGCACCGTACCCAGACGAGTTGGGGCGGCCCTACTGGAACGAGCCAGGCTACGGCGCCTGGCGCGAGGCGATCTACAAGGATTGGTACACGAGTCCGCTCGTGAAGTTCCCGTGGTCGTGCGACTGGGACCTGTGGTGCGGCCTCCGTTGGTTCACCGACGGCCGCGTACAGGCCAACTACAACATCGCGTTCAAGATCCCGGGGACGGTCGAGCCCCTCGCGTTCATGGAGGCGGGGGGCGGGACGGCGTGGATCTTCACTGCGGGCGGGCGATACTATTTCTACGACGACGAGACGGATGTCGTGCTGAGGTTTGAGCGCGAATTCGCGTCGCACGATGAGTTTTTCGAGTGGGAACATCAGGAGTGGATCGGGGAGCACTGCGAGTGGACGACGGAGCTCCCAAGACGTGCGCCGCACGTGCTCGAGGCTCGCCCGCTCTTGCACTCGCTGTGGCGTCGGTCTTAAGGGTGCATCAGATCGTTGCTGTAGATGTGTACAGTCCATATGAAATCCACATCCCTTATCCGTTCTCTTAATGTTGACAAGCCATGCCTGCGTTTCGTTTCGGCACACGATGATTTTTTTTCAATTACACACGTAGTGGTGAATGAATCGACATCCGGATGCGAAAGAGGTAGCGAAAATGCTCGGCCACCCGGGAAGGTATACCGCAGAGAGTGTTACATTACCCTCACTGATGCCCCATGGTCCGGACAGTTTGCGGAGAGCGGAGCCCCCACTGTCCGAGCAGCACCGAAGAGGGAGCGGTGAGGCCTGTTTAAGCGGAGGAAATAAACATGTGAATTGGCATTCCCAAGATCGAGATAACATTGGAGGAGACCTTCCGGTGAGAAAGGGGCGGGGTGTAGACTCCTAGAGCAGGTTGTTGAAAACAAATAGTGGGTTTAAGCTAGCAAGGAATTTCGAAGACAGGGGAGCAGATGAAGCCGAATGCAAAGAGTAGAAAGCCGGGAGGATCCTGAGGGCAGAGAACGGAATTGAGGGGCTTTATACGTGGCCGCAGTCCCACAAACGTTGTCCTGCGGCGCAGTGCGAATTTTCAAGCGTCCCAGAGCCGCTTGAACACGAGCTGAGCCTCCTCCCCTCAGTATTTTCAATCCGGACGAAATTTCACATGCCGCAGTTGCAGGCATATCCTCATTCAACTACGGAGAGAGCAAAAACTGCGGGTAGAGTCTGAGTACTTCACTCCCCGCGGTCCGCACGTCTAGCCCTGGGCTACGTCGCCGTCTCCGGAGAACGCGCGTGCGGTTCACGATGAAGGCATCCGCACGCGCCGTACGGAGGAAAGAGGAAGGAGGGAGGCAGGGAGGGAGGCAGGCATGGAAGAATGGAGGTGAGGGAGAGAAAAGGAAGAGACGAGCCCCTCCCCCAAAGAAAAGCAGGATACGCATATATACCTTTCCATCATCCCCGCCGCGCTCCGATCCTCCACCCTCGCCCTCTCCCCCTCGAGCTTCGCCCCCGCCAGCGCCGCGCCCAACTCGCCGTTCAATGCCTGCTCAGCAGTGAGCTTTGCCTCCGCCGCCTGCAGCTCGCTTTCGAGCGCAAAGACACGCTGCTCGAGGGCGGTGGATGAGGCAGCGAAGGACGCGGCGAGGGCGGAGAGCTGGGCGTGCGAGGAGAAGAGGTGCGCCGCAGAGCTCCGTGTGCAGGCGCGCGTTCTCCGCCTCGAGGTGTCCTACGCGCTCGGAGAGGGCGGACGTGTCGAGCGCGTGGTGCAGCAGTTTTAGAGCAGAGGCGTGCGCTTCATTCTGCCGTTCCATCACATGCGCTAGAATCCCCTCCCTTCTGGAGTAGCATGAAGAAGAGGGAGAGGCAAGGAAATGCACCTGGAACCGAGCCACCGCCCGCGCAGACTAGACAGCTCCTCCATCAGCGGGTGCACCATGCTCAGCATCTTCCTTTGTGCCGGTCAAAGCCGCGTTCATTCCTCCGGGCGGTCCAAATGTCCCTTGGTGTTCAACAAGCGAGGCACGAGCTTCGTGTGGAAGCGCCTGTCTACGAGAGACTGCCCTTGGTGACGGTCCAAGCGAAAGGTTGTCATGTGCGGCTGTCAAAGCGATTTGTATGCGAAGACCAAGCGACTTCTGGATCAAAGCGAGTGTTATGCGCAAATCGTCAGAAGACCGTGGGCAGAGGTTGGTAGGAGGCATCAAGTTGGCCTTGTTTGGTTTTCGGTCCCGACTCCGCAGCCATGTCCGGCGCTTCAGTTGAAATCGTCTTTCCTTGTGGAAGGAGGGTGTGGGACGTGGAAACAGTGAGCCGCTGCGGGTTCCACCGTTGGATTCCGCGCACCACTGGGAGAAATTTTGAAAAAGATGATATGGCAGAATGACCCAGGCCCGAGTCGAACGGGCGACGCCTGCTTGCAAGGACAAGGAAAACTGAGGTATGAAGCACAGACGCGGGCAACCCGCCACCGGGTCGGTATTATCCTCTCTGCGCTAGCCATAAACTCAAGATTCCCGCTATCTTTAGTAGTGGGTTTTACCAGGACCTATTTCGTGTTTCCAGTCGCTCTTTTCGGACATTTTCTGACCAAACATCATCCCTTTTGTACAAATACCCCTTTCCTTCTCCGAAGAAAGTGACTCCAAACTCTTTTCGGATGTTTGCCAAACAACTCTCGATCGATCCCACCTCAATGTCGCGCAAGCCCCTATCCTTATTTATGCACCTCGCTCCTTACCCTTCTTGCTGATGGAATCTCGGTGGCCTGTATCTCGGACTCCGGGGCCCTCCGTACTGCTCTGTCATCCGCCTTTATCTCCAGACTTAGCTCTTCGAATTTTTGTCCTCTCCCACTACTCCAGATATCCCCTCTACCTCTTTCTTGGACTGTGGCATTCCTTTGCCCTTTTCCCACTCCACTTCTGCCGTTGGATGATTGACCCGTGGGTATTTTCCTTTCTTCGCATACAATCGTCTGACTGGAATTTCAGAGTGGTCTGTGAATCATGCTGAAACTGAAACTGAACCTGAAGTATACCTCGGAACTTCGTACCGTTTTTCGGTCCCACATGCACCACCTGCATTCATCACAATAATTTCCCTCGATACACAGTGTTCGGGCTGCGGGGACTGCCCCCCGCGTTATTTGTCGCTTCGTGGTCATCCGGCTCCGGCTCCCCGCCTCATCGAAACTTTGCATGCCGGCTAATTCTTGCGCACCTCAGTCAAAACATGAAAGTACCGTCGATACTGTAACAGCACTATGTATTACGAATTTAAACATTTAAGAACCATGTCAAGACCTATATATACTCGTGGTAATGTGCGGTACAAATGTTGAAGAGGTTTAGGTGTGACGACGGTCCTGGTGCATAGTTTGCAGCTAGGAAAAAGAATGGAACAATGTCGTCGCTCTAGTTGCTTGAGATGCATCGGCAGAAGACAGATAGCGGGCACTGCCGCGCAGCGGGCTACCCAGATTATCCAAAAATTGATCAAGGAAGAATGGATCCCAATATAGAAAAAAACCAATTCGAGCATACGAAGTGACCCAGGCCTGAGTCGAACGGGCGCCTTCTGCTGTTTTACCACCACTGCAGATATACAGTGAGAACAGACGCGGACCATCCGCCATTGGGTCTGTATTATCTTCGTTGTGACCCTGCACAAATCAGGAAAGGAATTCGAACGGAATTGAGCGTTAGAGGCGAGTAAAGAAAAGCCAAGACGATCAGTCGGAGTAAGACAGGCCCAAGTCGTATGGGGCACTCCCGAACACTTGAAACCATCCCCAAATATTAATGACTGCAACCGAATAATACGGAAGTTAAAGAGCTGCCAGCCCTAACCAGGGGGGTCAAAAAAAGTGGGAAATGACAAGCCTATGACGCATGCCCGAGTCGAACAGGGGATTCTCCCGTCCTTCCTTTGGGCGTTGTAAATGAAGGCAGATGCAGACCATCCGCCACCGGGTCTTGATACCCTCGTGATGACCCTGCATACATGAGGGAGGAAATTCGAACGAGATCGAGCACAAACCCCTTCCACGACCCGTAAGGGGCACTGTTTAGCATTGCAAATCAGCCCAGAAATTGACGACTGGAACCGAATCACACAGGGATCTAATTGGTGGTAGAAAAAAAAAACGGAGTACAACAGGGTATGATCCGGGCTAGTCTCTTATAAACAGACGCTACAAACAACGTAGCTCGTACCTCGCATGTTTGTAGATCCGGGCCCGAGTCGAAAGGGAGGCTTCTGCTCTCCGTTCATTGGGTTGTCCCTTTGTAAATGAAGGCAGCCACGAACCGTCCGCCACTGAGTCTGAATTACCTCCTCTGTGTCCTAAATAAACTGAGTATCCAAGTCCGAGATCTCAAAGTGGAACTAAGCCGAGGGAAAAAACCCAAAGGCACACGCCCTAGTGACTCAGGCCCGAGTCGAACGGGCATCTTCTGCTGTTCAGCCTTCATGCCATAGTAAACATGAAAGGCAGATGCGGACCATCCGCCACTGGGTCCATAGCAGCTTCGACGCGACAGTTCATATATGGCGGGGATGATTCGAATTTTGCACGCGGGCTGAAAAAGATCCAAAGATGACAGTGGATGAGCCAGACCCGAGTCGAACGGACACATTCCACCGTCAAATTTCAAAATCCTGTTGAAGGATCTTGGTAAGGATGCGGATGTTCCACCACTGAGTCTGTATTGAGTCACCTTATATAGACCCGGCATACATCCGAAATAAATTCGAACGGCAAGAAAAATTGAAGGCGAGAGAAAAATGCGAAGTTGCACACATCATAATGACCCAGGCCCGAGTCGAACGGGCGCCTTCTGCTGTCCGTTCGGTGGGACGATATCAATGAAGGCAGATGCGGTCCGTCCGCCACCGGGTCCATATCAGTCTTGAATTGACCACCATAAACTAGGCACGCAAATCAGTAATTTAGGCAAGGGATAATGGAACTAAAAGTGAGAAAACCAAATGTTATGGAACCGAAACCACACCACCATTGGGGTCTGGACTGCGATATGCAGATCCCAGACAGGCAGGAGGAACAAAACAACAGCTCGGTGATGTATGACCCAGTGCCAAGTCGAACGGGCACCGTCTGCTGGTACACGTTGAACCTCAACACTAATGCATGACCTCCTCTGAGTCATGAATAATCCAGTCATGGAAATCGGGAATTCAACCAAAGAAGAATTGAACTGAATATCAGAAAAATGCGAAGCGACGCACATAGTAGTGACCCGGGCCCGAGTCGAACGGTCTCCTTCTGCTATTCATCGACCAACCTGGATACAATATGCAAGGCGGATGCGGATTTTCCACCATTGGGTCACGATAAGCCTTGAAGGGCCTGCATAAACGAGTACGAAAATTCAACCAAGGAAGAATTCGGCTAAACTGAGTCAGCATCAAGACCACAATAGGACGAGGGCCCGAGTCGAACGGATATTTCCTCTGTCAACTTTGCAAGATACTAGTCAATGATCAGCACATGCGGACGGTCCACCACCGGGTGGATAGGAAGGCAGAGGGTCACTCTTCATAGCTCAGTCAGGCGACAAGATCAAACAGGCGGTGTTGAATGTGTATTCAACGACAGTAATATTCAACCGAATCGAAAAACACAAAATGTTCAAGAGGCGAGCGGCACATTCGGAGTGAGTGCGTGTGAGGAAAAAGAAATATTCATAATCATCGGTTGATTTCGATCAACGTGAGGGCAAATCTGTGTCTCGTCAACGGACGCTTCGGACACTGCGTTGAGAACGACGTACCTCGTGCTTGGATTTTACCAGCCGATCAAGGACACAAGCAAGCCAAGCACCAAGGCGAGATAATGCGCCGGATTGATCCATCTGATCCATCTCTCGCGCCTTAGCTTGCTTTTCCACTGCTCCGTCCCCTGGACATCATAGTCGGCCCACTGCGGGCGGCGCATCCACCACTGATAAAGGAACATGGGTCCGGGGAAGATGCTCGACACCTTGCCCTCACCGCCGCTGCGGTACCACGACACGCACCCGACGAACACCGAGCGCGCGAGCCGCGCTTGGATAATTTCGTTGTAGGTCTCTGTTGCACGGGTGGTGACTGAGAACGTGGAGACCAACCCGTCGAGGATGGGCTTCACGAACTTGATGATGTGGTTGATCTGGCACGGGCGGTGTCAGCACACGACGCGAGTTATTGGATTAAACTTTAAATAGAACACAAACCTGTATTTCCTCCGTAAGAAAGAAGGACGTGTGCCCGGTCGCGGTATTCGGCCCTGAGCGCTTGGTTAGCGGGTACCTATGCAGGCGAATAATCTTACCTCCAATCATGAACAAATTAGGGAACCCAGGGACGGTCGTTCCCAAATACGCCTTCGGCCCGCCTTGCGAGTCGTAGTAGTCTTGAACGGTCTTACCCTCGGGCCCAACTACGGTCAACGCGTAGCGGTCCTGTACAACAGACTCTTATTAATTCTCCAATCACGAGATTTTTCTTCGAGGGACTCACGGCTGTGAAGCCTGTCGCGAAGATGATTACGTCGAATGGAAGCTTTTCGCCTGGGGAACACAAGTGTGTGTGAGGTGGGGCACGCGGCAGATTGGCTAGTATATTCGGACCTTTCTGAGTAATAATGCCATCCTCAACAATGGATTCGATACCGTCCCAGTTCAGGGATAAGTTGGGCCGGTGCAACGCTGCGAGGAAGTTGGTGTCGAATATCATGCGCTTGCACCCGAGGTCTGTGACAAAGAGTCAGCTGAGCGCGGACACTTTTCGAAAGCAAGCGACGTACCGTAGCTCGGAACAAGGTGCTCTAATTCCTCTTCCGGCGCTGTCTTCATAATGTAGTCCTTGGCGACCTATGACGTATGAGCTGACTATTGCAGGGTTTGGAGGAGCTAAACTCACCACACTGTATCTAGACCGAATGGCCTTGTGCGCGAAAACGAACAAGTAGAGCAACTCGCTCTATGAACATTGGATCAATGAGCACAATATAAGCAACAGAGGAAGATTGAAATTGCTAACGCGGAGGTACAGGTGAAATCGGTGCACCCTCATGGCCAGTGGAATATTTCTGAATGTCCACTTCCACGCTGGGCTGTAATCGGCACGAATCTAAAAAATGTTAGCCACGAAGCGACCCGCAATGAGATGTGATGCTGACTGGCGGTAGGAACCAATTTGGGGTCCGGCAGAATTCTGTGATTTGAACCGTGGGGTCCTGCGAAATGATGGGGACAAATTGTGTCCTGCCCAAGGGATGAGAGGGGATTCTATCATTGTTTTAGTTCACTCACGCTGAAGCACCATTCCCGATCACGGCCACACGTTTCCCTCGCAATTCCACCCCGGTATCCCAGCGCGCGGAGTGGAACATCTCTCCCTTGAAGGAAGAGACCCCTTCGATGCTTGGGAATCGAGGTACCTCGAGTACTCCGATCGCTGAGATGAGTATTTTAGCGGTGGACGAGAACCTTGCACCCGATGTAATGTCTTCGCTAATGATGGTGTACAGCTGTTCCTTGCCACTCCATTCTGCCGAGACTACGCGACGATTGAAGACGATATTTCGGTACAAATCGTATTTGGCCGTTAGTTTACGCCAATAGTCCTGTGTTTGCTGTTGAGATCCATGGGTAGACGGCCAGTCTGGATTGAGGTCCGTCGAGAGAGAGTAAAAATGGACCCCAATGTCAGAGGAAGCGCCCTAAACTGTATTGAGGATACGCAAAATAAAAAACGTAGGACTCAACTGGATATATATTATCCTGTGACAGAGTCAGCGCGGTGAAGCAGAAATAAAGGTGATTTACCCTCCACGTCCCGCCGATCTCCGAAGCTTTTTCGTAGATCTATTCAAGGCTTAGGTACAGCGCAGCGGAGGATCTAAAGACATACCACAAAATCGTTACATCTTAGCTGGCGTCTCAGCGCAATGCCGAAAGCCACTCCACCGATCCTGACGTTCAATGAGTATAGTTGGAATGTCAAAAGCGATAATATACCCTGCGCCAATAATCACGATCTCAGGCATGGCACTTGCACTGGCACTGGGGGGTGGGGGGTAGGAACAGTAATGTAAAGTAAGCACTACTGGCACCAAGCTATTTAAATGGGCGACTTTGAGTCGGCTCTCGTTGTCTCCGAGTTCCTGTAATGGAACTCTGGGCTGACGCCTTGCTTGAGTCTTGACACGGGGCACCACCGCCGACATAATTCCTGTCATATCGTGGGCTACCTGGAATGGGGAAGGTAAGGCGGGCGCTGCGCTCACCACATGGTCGTTGAATACACCGAAACCCACGGAGGCACAAAGCACTCTAACTGTCGGGTTGTATGCCGCCAAGGTCGGAGGTAGTTATAGATTTTCATATAAGCATGTAGAACTGCTAAAATCTTGCTTATCTGAGGGCCGCGCGTTCCGTAGATAGTTTGAACGTGAACAGACCTCAGGAGAGCGTGAAATAGGATTATCCGTTCTTTTACCGAAAGATTGTACCGCCGAGTTTGCTCCATCTCCGTATGCATTAGTCTCTCGTAAAGTTGCTGGATAGATACTACGACGGGAAGCTCGTATCTTGCAAGTTGTACGTATTGATTATCCCCTTCCTTCTAGCTCTCTGCTCGGTCTTCGTCTGTGGTGTCAACTGACTCTGGCCTCCTCTTCAACAGTTAGGTTTCTGCATTCCAGCCGCATACGTTCAAGCATTTTATCCCACTATGCCCAGTATTGCCGTGCTTCCAATGACTGCGGGAATTGTGCGCCCGAGTATCCCAATGTGAAGTACCTGGGAGACAGGCGAGTCCCATCGAATAACCCTCGTGTTTCGCGGTTCAAAGAATCCCTTATCGAGGGGCCCTGTTCGAATCTTTGTTCTTTGCTCTGAATCTCAGTGCGTTCAAAAATTGTTTTCAATTGCGGTATCGTCTATTCTGAATCTATTCCTGGGCTTTTCCCATGGATTTTCTGCCGGACGCAGTTGAGCGCCGCTGTCACTGGCCAATTATATGCCCATCGGGGATCTCGGACCGAGGTAATTAATCAAAAGAATTTGACTCCAGCATCACGTAATCCAAGTACGGCACTGACGCCGATTGGAGGCCGAGCGGGATCTGACAATGTCGCCGCCGGGTATTGAGGGTCTGCCGTCCACTGATCCTCTACGTTCAAGGGCCCGGAGATTCCGTCGCTCATGGTTGATCCGCTCAGCACCCGGCCCCAACCCGGCCCTCGCCAGCAGGGCTACACCGCCAAAGTGCCCGCACGTTGCCAGCAGCTGGAGCTTTCATGTGGAAGCCATGATTTCTGAAACCTGCCTCCAGCTAGCCTCCAGCTTGCTACCACCTGAACCTTGCAGGCCGAATTTCCATCTGTCCACCAGCTGAGTAGCCACATGCCTCTCAGATGTTCCAACCATCTGGAGTCATAGAACTAATGATGATGAAGAAGAAAAAAGTACAAGAACTCCACAGAAACTTTCCCCCTGTATATGCAACATCTGTCTTGCTTCCGACATCCCAACCGACGCAGCTGGGGTTGAGCTGATGTATCATGTCACTGGTTAGAAAGTCATGCAATTTTTGTATGAGTGATTCATGATACTGGTCTGTTCCAAGGTCCAATTGGCTGTGAGTATGGAGAATACTCGACGGATGCAGAGGATTTTTTCTCGAACAGCTCGGGCAAAAGTGGAAAGCGGTGAAAGGGTCCGTGCACGATGTTTGTTTGTGCATTTCATCACGTGCATGTTGGTCGCCTGCCTTCGCCTTCTCTTGTTCCTTGCCTCCACTTCCCTCAGTCCGCATCAGCGCCCGTCGCACCATGTCCCTCATAACCACGACGACGCATCCAACCTTCGGCGCTCTTCCACGCCGATGTCGTACTGTGCTTGTCGTAACAAGCCCTCGCTGATTCTTGTGCGCTGTCCGGTGCCTTCCGCGACACAACCGTCGTCAGCACATCTGGGAGAGACATGACCTTTGCTCTCAACATCTCTCCCCTGTATCCCTTCGACGAGCAGCATAGTGGTCACAGAGCAGACCGTGCTCCTCAGTTTTACGGCCTCCTGCCGGCGCTTGCTCACTTGCCATCCCCGCCTGCTCCGACGCCTACGCCTCTTCGCTTCATCTGTTGCTGTCTCTGGAAGATTCCGGAGCCTTTGCCTCTACCTATTTCCGAGGCGTCGCAAGTCGTTCGTACTTTCAAGACCATTCAATCTGCTGGTCAAATCAAGTCCTTGGTCAAGCCCTTTATGTACGCGACCTCAAGAGTGAAGATCCTCATACACCTCGCGTGTTCCGGTTGATCACCTCTCAAATCCCCAATCAAATCTGCAATCCGCAACTTCATTCTATAATTCAAGTGGGACTCGACCCATCTTCGACGCCGTCGCAATCCAGGAATGCCAAGTCAAAGTCAAACGGTGCACCCTCGCGCCGACGTGAATTTTCATCTCGTGCCACTGTTGGCCTCCGGTGTGCAACAATGATCAGGAAAGGAACCTTTATTCCGGTGCAGCAATTTTCATCTTGCATCCATGTCCGCCACTGCTTGTTCCGATAGTCATCTTCTCAAGTGCTCGTGTGTAGAGCGGTCCTTGTACGTACCTTCGTTATACGGAGTTATGTATTGCTCTCAATATACGGTTGTTCCCGATACCAATTGTGCGTTCCAAGCGAGCAAAATAAAATAAAATAAGTCTACCGGCAGTATCGGGTGTACACAGGTCCGCAAATCAGCTGGTGGCCAGGTAGACCTGGCTCCATGCTGGACCTATTGGCTCCTGAACCTGGCACCCACCCGAAAAACAGCTGGTGGCCATCATCTCACGACATCTCGCACACATGTTGCGCCCAGGTGGGGACTACATGGCCGACCGTTGGCGGTGTAGAAATTCAGCCAAGGGAAAGAAGAGAGTTACACTGTCTATGAAGTGACCCTGCGAGTTAACTGGAAACCTACTTCGTTCTGTGCGGAATCTATAAATTACCAGCAGATGCGGAATGTCCACCTGGTGGATGTTAGGGAATTTGGATCATGTTGTTCCTGGGGTAAAAGAAAGTTAGCCAGCAGATTGCGGCCAACTTATGCAAGTAGATTCGCTGTAAAGTAGTACATTAACTACGGACAGGGCAATGCAAAACAATTTGTAAGCGAATAGAAAGGACAGAAGGTTTTAAATGAGTGGCGATTACTACATCAGCGGTGTACCCGACTAGATCGTGAATGAGTTGGAAGGAAGTGGGTAAGGACAAGTAGCTCTCACAGAGTTGACTTTCTGCAGTTTGCCGGGACCTCAAGTTCTCAGAGACGTTCCCATCGTGCGTGTTTCCAGGCGAGGGAAGGAGATTCGCCCTCGTTTTCGACCGGAGCGCATTCCCAGGTGGGCGCAGGGGAGTTGCCTTCAGCAGGCAAGCACTTCCAGGTGGGGGCGGGGGATTCACCCTGAGCAGGAGCGCATGCTTCTAAACCCACCGAGAAGATAATAAAAACGAGGAATCAATAGGACAGTTCGTATATCGGGGCACTCGCCTCCAGGAGGGACAATAGCAACTTGCGCCTGCAAAATGTAGAAAAACATAATAGCGAACGACGGAACAAAATGCATAGTATAAAGGATTAGGAGTTTGAGGCGAGTGCTGGGGGTCGAGGAGGAAACGGGCTCTTTTAAAGATTTTCACATTCATATGCGGGCGGGACGCTGGCGCTCCTTGTCGTGATAGCTATAGGCGAAAGAAACCTATTAGATGAGCGTCCAGTACATCGCCAAGGAGATCCGGCCGCAACCGTTGCGTCTATTCAGTTCATGTGTTTATATCTCTGAGATGGGAATAAGCATCAAACTCATTAGAACAGACTGAGGCGTGGTTCAAGATTAATGCGCCTTACATTAGCTGCACATATACTCGTAATATCGTTTGAGCTCCATAATTGGTTTCCGGATCTTCGCGAGTGCTCAACCTCTTGTGCGTCCCGGCGCCCCGCGGAGATTCCACGGCTATTGAGGATCGTCGCCAACGATTTCTACTCGTCCGCAATTTTCTACGCTTTTTTGTTTCCTCTCTTGATTCTTTTTGAGCACGAATGCAGGGAGTGATCGAAGACAATTCCAATTCTTGCCGACCGAGGCGGTGGTGAGGATCAAGTCCGAACTCACCAGGCCTCGACGAGAAGAAAAAAAAGGGCGGGACGCCGAGGCCGAATTGAGGCCCGTCACATCGCAATCCGTATATGCGCATGACCAGGGCATAGTGTTGGCTAATCAAGGTTCTCATCATTGTAGCAGCGAACGCTTACAATGAAGGATTCGAGTTTTGGACCACACTTGCCGCAGATATGTCAAGTCCGCGGATATAATTGATTTTGCACTGGATGACAAACAGCACTCTCGGTTGTGGGCTAACCCTACGCGTGTCCCATTTCAGTTGCCTCTGCTTTGATCATGTCTGCCGCCTGTTCTCCCGTCAGTCAGTACACATCACCACCACACCAATGAACACACCTTCTCCGCAATGGCGTAGATCGTCTACACAGCATGCCAATCAGCATAGGAAGACACCTAGACAAGGACTGCACGCACCGCCATGGGATGGCAGCTCAAATGTACCGGAATCACCGATGCGTCAACCTGCGCGAGTCAATTCAAGAATGACCCCAGCGCGAATACGACTCACCACCCGCAGCCCGCGCACACCGTACACCTTGAGAGCGGGGTCCACGACGCCGCCCTCCGCGCGGGGGAGCATCGCCGCCGAGCCAACCGGGTGATACGCGGTGAAGGCCGCATGCCGCACGTACTCCGTCATATCCGCGCTCGGCGCGGGCGCCACCGCGCGCACACCCGCGTCTCCCGCCATCGCGGCTTCCCCGACGATGCGCCGCACGAACTCCATCCCCGCTGTGAGGATTCGCGTGTCGATCTCATGCGCGAGCACACCTAGATCCACGTCCAGCCCTGCGGCCGCGCTCGAGCGGTGCGCGGAGCCGCGCGCGAAGGGGTGGGTCGCGACGACGCTGAAGAAGCAGTATTTCTTCCCCGGGACGAACGCCCCGCCGGGGAGGAAGGGGACATGCGAGGGCACCATAATTATTCTGTCGTTTTCAAACAGGTAGATTAGTTCACTGGAATCTCGACGAGGGGGAGGAAAGACGCACTCGACCTGGTACGCCTCGTCGTCCTCCATCCACGCCTTCAGTAGTGCGAGCGCGCTCTCCGAGATCCCGGTATTCTCCAGCGTCGCTTCCCGCGCAACGCGGCGGACCTCTGCGATCTCCGCGGGCGGCATGAATGCCCGGAGGGGGAGGTACGAGAAGAAGAACGGCGCGGTGGAGAGCAGGCCAGTGCCGTGCGCTTTGCTGCGAGTTTGGCAAGCAAATACGATGAGCCTGGCTGAATGTGGTAGAAGGCAGGAAGGATGGTCACGTACTACTCCTTCATCAAGCGTGCGAGCTGCTCCGGATCCGCGAGAACGTCGTACGACTCGATGCGCGGGTCCGTCTCACATAGGAAGAGTGTCGACGGATGGTCCTATATCGGAGTTAGGCCAGGTAGAATTGCTAAGTGTAAAGCGTCTGCGGACCTCTTTCATCGCCGAGTATCAGTGGCCGTGCCGAGTTATAGATAAGAAAAAGGAACGGAAAGGAGGACTCACGCAAATTATTGCCTACGCCCGGGAGGTCGACGACGTGCGGCACGCCCTTGGGGATATACTCCTTTCCGCCGATTCCCGAGAGTTCGAGGAGGCGCGGGGTATGGAATGCACCTGGCGCGGGAACAAACATCAATCCGATATTGTCGGAGTGCACAAGGGGAGACGAGGCGCACCAGCACACACAATCACCTCCTTGCGCGCGTGCACCGTGCGCGTCTCCGCAGACGCTTCCGCGGACGTGTCGACGTACTGCACACCCGTGGCAGCCGCCTCTTTAAACAGAATGCGCATCGCGCGCGCCTCGATGAGGAGCGTCAAGTTCAGCGCACCGCGCATCGGTGCAAGGTATGCCTGCACTTCTTCAACAACCGCGCCTGCGAGATAGACTGAACACACACCGTCTCCGCCGACACGCGCGTCGCGCGCACAGGATTGACCGCGACGAGCGCGGGCCACACACCGCTGTTGTCGCCTGTGCCCTGCACCCACCCTAAATTAGTATCCAATAATTGGGGAAAGGGAGGGAGGGAATCGCGCACGCCAACGGGGTTGAACGGCACGCCCGCCGTTGCGCACGCCGCGTAGTAGTGGTTCGCGATGCCGGGTGTGTGTGCCGGGACGGTGTTCGGGATCGGGCCCGCCCCATACAGCGCGGGGTCCGGCGCGAGGGGATGCGCGGGATTTCCTGCAGGCTGCTGCTCGGAGAGGTGTTGCGACTGGGGAACGCGGGTCATGTATTAGTGAGAGCAGAAGTAAAGTAGAGGAGGAGATGGATACCTTTTTAAAGTACTTGAGGAACTCGGCGGCGTTCCAGCCTTTCGCTCCTAGCGCGGTCTCGAAAGCTATGGAGGATGTCAGCGAGGTGTGATCGGAAGGAATCAGAGGTCTGGGGACCGTCGTATTCGCTCGCTGGAGATCTGTGGCTAGGTATCAGCGATATACTACTGTGGGATGTGCGGTGAGACATACCTGACAAGTTGCATGAAGTTCAGCTATGCCGGGGCTTCAGTCATCTCGACGGGTCGTTGGATAGAAATCATACGATACTGGTCCCTCCCAATCCCTTCCCTCTATACGACCACTGTCAGTATATTGACTATCGGCGAGAGCGAGGCGCTTCCTACCTGGGATTATAGATCACCCTGTCGTTCGCCTTCGCCTGCGGAACACTTAAGATCCCCTCGTCCCACTCCTTGCCGATATTCATCGCGTGTTTCCCTGGTGTCCTCAGTACCCCGGCCGCGCGCGAATCAAAAGCCGCCTCACCAGGAATCTTGATGTCCTCATTCACCGAGTGGTCTTTGCCCGCCTCCAGGACACAAACGCTGACGATGGGATTCTCCGCAAGACGTGCAGCGAGCGCGAGGCCGGCGGTGCCGGCGCCGATGATCACGTACTCGAAGGAAAGGTCCGTCATTATGTGAAGGATGCGGAGAGTGGATGTCGAGATGGCTTTATATACCCAGGATTGTCACAGCCGGTGTGTCTGTGGGCGGTGAGTGGGCGCGACGCCAACGGTTCTCCGTGATGGCACGGTGCCGGTGTATCCAGAAATGGGTTTGCCCGTAGGAGAGATACGTTCTGTGCATGAAAACGGAATACCCAAGGAATAATGGCCAAGGCTATCCAATCCTGGCCGTAGAGAGCAGGACGAGAGTTTGAGAGATGCCACAAAGACGACAGGGTCCCAGGCCTTGCATGTCACAGGTTAGACGAGGGTAATCAGTCTAAGAGGGCCAGGGAGACATTCAATCTCAGCGCACAAGAGCTCAGTCATAAGTCGTTAGTCCTGAACAAGTCGGGAAAGGAAAGAAAGGAATGAGGATGCCTGTTTGCTGATGCTTTCGCCACGGTCCAGCCCTGGTCCAGCACGGTCTAGACTTCCATTGTTCCTCCCATCATTTCTTCGAGGCAACCTCGGTCCTCGTTGGACATTCCCCGTTCAAAGGTTGTACACAGTGTTCGTCGACCACACGACCAAAGTTCGACTAACGCTCTCACCTTCCAGAGCTCCCATGCACGACCCAAAGGTCGAAAAACGCACCGAATCGCCAGAGACCAAGGATTCAGCTAAAACACGGGATGCATTCAGCGTCGTCGAGCATGCGCTGGCTGAGGCTCAGCGCGCCCTGGCAGACGCGCGCACCGGACCTCGAGCAGATCGTCTCGCATCAGAAAAGAACTTGAAAGAGGTGACGGCTGCGCGCGACGCCTTACAGACCAAATGCAACGACCTCCGGGCTCGTGTCTTGGAAGTGGAGCAGAAATCGGTACAGCTCCAAAAGGCTTCCACAGAACAGAGAAAAGCGATGGCCGAGCACGCTGCGCAGGTCTCCAAGCAGCTCGACGCCAGCAAGCTCTTGGTTTCCCGGCTGCAAAACGAGCTTCGGCTCTTGCACGAGCATCACACGAAGGATACGCACGAGAGGGAGGCGCTGAGTAAGGAGCGCACATTATTCCAGGCCGAAAAGCAGAGCTACGAGACGAAGAAAAAAGAAGAAGAAGAGCACCTAATGCAACACCACCGACGCACTTCTAAGATGTTGAAGAGGGTTGCGGAGACCCTCGGGACCGAGGCTTCGGCCCATGATCTGCGAGTTGCTTCGATCTCGGGCGTATCTGGTGCGTCGTGCACGCCACCAGAGAAAATGCATGCATTTAACATTGACCTCAGGAACGTCGATCGCGCTGCGTTCGAGCAGCACTCCGTTTACCCGCCCAGCGCTTCCGAAGAAGATACGCAAAGCACCGATTAAGGAGCCTCCAAAGGTACTTCCCTCATATTTGCCACGGGAATTCCGTTGACGGACATCTCTACTGTAGAAAAAGTCGAGGACGGATACGCTGGCTTTCGACTCGGACGACTCGGATTGAACGCGGCGCCTTCACAGTCGTTCTCAACAAACATAATTTCTTTATTTCGAAAACCCCCCGCGCCTCCACGTACAACTAATGCTACCTGAAGTATCTGCTCTTCACTACTGTTGATCCTCGTTATATCTCCAAGTCATGTCTGTCTTGAGAATTGCGGTTGCGGGAGGCGAGGCTCTGGAGTTCAACACTCCTCTTCCTATTGCCCACGATCAATACAAATTTAACACACGAAAGAAGTCTAGTCCGAGTACCTTTGTCGTGATCCTATGGGATTGAGCTGAAGGATAAATTCCGAAACTACCTGAATTTTCATTGAAAGCAGTTGGTTCAGTCGTACGTACCATGTTGATGAATGGGTATAACACGGTATTCTTCAAGTTAGCCTGAACAGAGTCAACCGAGTGCCGCGAGGGCTGGTGCCGCTCTTCCAAAGCCAAGGAAAGTTCATAACAAACAAAGCGACTTGAACTTCTCCAGCAACGAGGGACGTACGATTGGCTTCAAGTTGCTCGATATGTAAGAAAAAGTAGAACCAATATCGATTCACCCAAGATTGGATACGAAGTTAGATGGGGTTGGAGGCGAAATATAATGCAAGTATAGTAAATTTATCCCGAATGACTAGTCAGTCGTTAGCGTGGATGTTCGTTTGGTCGCCGGACTCACCAAATATAGACCCAAATTGGGAATTGGGAACTCAAACTCCTAGATCTCGTCATGGATCTCGTCGTCGTCGATCTCAAGCTCGCACATCTGGCAAAGATTTCAGGTACCTGGACCAAACCAGAATGTGTGCAGACTGTACCATTTGGGGATTGATGCACTGCGTGGACCATTTCTCGCGTGAATGCATGTCCAACTTGAGTCCTTGATCACGCAAATTGCGGATTGTCTTCAGAGCTGGTTTGACTTGCATATTCCCGAACGTCTCTTGCATTGACAACCGAAAGGACTTGAGCTGTGCCACCCCCTGCGCTCCCATCCATCTTGCAGAAAGCATCTCAGCAAGGTCCGAGACGTTGATGGCATCCTAACACCAGCAATTGAGGTTTAACGCCTCGAGCGTTGGCAGAATACGGCTCTTAGCGATTAGGCGCAAAAATTGCGTGAACTCATTCTGGGACCTTGCAGGGTGAGTTCCGTGAGGGAGATGAGATTCAAAATACAATCGCAGGTCCGTAGTAAGTTGAGCGCTTGGACTGAGCATCCGGATCGCGCGATAAGAGATGCCACCCGTGCATTTCCGTGTGGAGAAAGCCCCACAGCTCAAGCCGTTCGAGCGCAGGGAGAGTCATGTAGTCGAGGAGTGCGGAATGCGGGTCAAAAAACAGTCTGAGCTGGCGGAGGCGAAGCATGGTGCGAGGGAAAGCGATAGCAGTAGACTGGTCGTCTAGTGACTCCATTCGGAGGCTGAGGCTCTCGAGGTTTGGGGTCTGCTCCAGGATGTCTACACACTAGACAAGAGATTGGCCAGAGAGCTCCAGATGTGCGAGTTGGATCCAGAGAAGTGATATTTGGGCGAGTGATAGGTGAGTGAGATCTGCTTCCCGAAGCTGCGGTGCGTCCAGGAACGCAGTCGTGCAAACATCGTCATTTCCCCACTCTTCGCCGTCGAGTGAGATTTTGTTGAGCGACAAGAAGGGTGACCGAAGGCTGTTGCCAGGGAACAAAATTGGTTCGTCTGTGTACAGATTAATACTCCTCAATTGTGAGGAGTATTGAGCGAGGATCGAGAGGATCAAAATCGGCCCAAAGCGCGCAGATTGAGAGCGCTATGGCTCGCCATCCCCGACAAACGCTCGCCAATCGCAATGGAATGTGCATGGCGTGGGAGGAGGGGTTGTCGACGGAGTGGAGAAATATTTCGGAGGTGATTTCGGGAGGAAGCGTGAGGGTAGGATAGACCATTGAATCCAAGCTCCACAGAACCCCTTGTCGTTCTACGCGTAGATGCGCCAGCTTTGACTCTAGCTCGGCCATTTCCCGCTCGATCTCCACGAGACTAGGGCATGAAACCGTCCCGTTATTTTACGGAAATACGGCCCGTAAAGACGGTTACGTCCCCGTACCGTCAGCGGGTCTCATGCTGTCTCTGACGGTACGGGTACGCCACGGGTGGACCCGTTTACGGTGTTCCGTAACCGGCCGTTTACGCGTAAACGGGTTGACGAAACAATCGGAAACAGCTGCTAAATGGGGTGCGCAGTGGTGCACAAGCATCCATGAGTCCATGACTGCCAATAACTCCACCGAGGACTCCACCTTGCATTTTCTCGCGCTACCTCCGTCGGGATGCTGTACATACTCTGACACCAGCGCTTTGGCCGACAATTAACTCTCTTCTTGTCTCGCTCTCTCTATTCCTTGAGCAAGTGTCAATGTCCATCAGGATTGTTTAGTTCATCTTCAGTTAGGTCCAGATGTCCGTTGGAGTCCTTACCATTTTTTTTTTGCGCTCCAAATTCTGGGTTTGCACCGCTTGGGGTACTCCAACCATTTTTGAAATTGTGGCTCTTCGCCTGCTTGTGCGCCACTATCCATGGCGTTGGGCGCTCCTTGGGCGCCCCGAAATGATCCTATATGAGGCTACGAAAGGTATTTAAGCTCTGCCTCTTTGGCTGAATATTTCCAAGGCATGCCGATCATCATCGAAAATGCCTGCGCCCTCGTAAAATGCGAGGAGCGATGGTGTCGATCCACTCCAATGGTGGTATAGCCACCGCCGGCAATTCCCCAATCTGTACCGCCTTGTCCGCAATATGCTTTGCATCCCAGGTATTTAAAATCTTGATTTATTGTTACCCGTGCAGCCCCTGATTGACTATCTCAGGCTCAGCCGTGGCTGTCGAACACATCTTCTCGGGCGGCCGTGACACAATCGGACTGTGGCATGCAAGTCTGAAGGCTGAGACTATTCAGACACTCATGTTTGTCAAGGCAGGCTAAAGGTGGCTCACAAGACAATTATTGACTTGGTAGGAGATGAAGAGGAGTAGTACATTTATCTCCACTAGTACAATAAACTTATTTTAGTCTGTTCTATGGTGGCCCCCCTGAATGGCCGTAAATACGCCGTGAACGGACGGTACGAACGTGACCCGTCCCGTTGGGCCCCCCGAGAATTGACTTGACGGACGGCTCTGGCCGTGGCGTAAGGAAAATACGGCGTAATTGTTACGCCCGTCCGCGTAACACGAACGGTTTCATGCCCTACACGAGACGTGAACGAAGTTCAGAGCCAGAAAGTGGGGTGGAGGCCTCACTGTTCCCTGACATTGGGCGAGCGAACTAGACGCGGAGGCGATGGCTCGTGGTGGCTCTAGGGAAAAAATCGAGTCAGTCTGTCACGCACGCTGATTGCCGGATAAGACTCAGGATAATTCTTCGCTCCCATTTGCACCTCACGTGCTGTGATCTCGCGTTAATTAAAGCGCGCGCAAAGGCTGTGAAGACGCGTTTTTGCGGAAGACACGCGCGTCAATGGGATCGTGGCGCTCCGCATACCCGCTCTGTTCATTCAGGAATAATGGAATACAGCTCAGTTCGCCATATTTACCGTGTTCACGAAGCTTTGGGAGTTCAAATTTCTGTATCTTGCATACGCTGAGTATTGCAGTAAATTGGAGTTCAAGTCGAGAGCGACCGCATCTATCAGGAGTCTCCAGAGTCCGAGTGGGGCTGTGACTACCGAGGCCAAGGAATTCCCTTTGCAGGCTCTGCGTCGAAGAGATACGGCTTGTCCTTGTCCCAAGCCAGCTTTCGTAGCGCATACTGCTCAGTGAAATCTCTACGCTGTTACTGAAATTGAGCAGTACTGGCTGGTTGGCTCAATGTCAGTACCGGTTGATTGGGTGTAACTGTAGAGCCCTCTGCCCTGGGTACTGCAAAAATAGCAATTCAATTCAATGGTATCTATCATTGAGCTTGACAGCGGTGCTGTCAAGCTGATATGAGCTGGTATGAATCTCGTGCGGTGTCAACTCTTGCTTCTGGACCACGACCAGCATGGAGACGTCCCCGATTGCCTACCTTCATATCCTTCCTGCGGAAATCTGGCTCGTATGTTGGACACTGTGTTCAGCTCGGCAGCTCCGGCGACTCTCGTTGGTGTGCCAGCGGTTTCGATCTCTGTGCCTCCCATTGCTGTTCCAGGACCAGCACTTTGACGGGATACCCATGCAGCATAGAGTCGACCCGGATAACTGGATAGACCGTGTGCGCCATCTGCATCGTACTGCAGTCCGGCTGGATCGGTTGGCGGAAGGCCACCATGCGCTGCTGGTGCGGTCCTGGAAATTCTGTGCTCGGGTCTCTGAATACCCATTTCGATGATATCCGGACATTCAGAATATCGGGCTATTCGACACTGTATACGACAGGATCATCACTACCTTCTCCACCACCCTCGGCCGCTATCAGAATTTGCGTTCCCTCCATATCCAGGGACTCACCATCGACACCTCGTTCCGAGAGCCCTTGTTGTCGCTGTCGATGCTCGACAGTCTTACCCTCGTCAATTGCGACATTATAGCCGAGGAGGGACCTCTGATGGAGCTGAAGTCATTTACGATATCGGAACCTCGCAGACCGACCAACACGCGCCCTTACCGACTCGTATCGACAGAGTACCTGCAGAGCCTCGACTTCCCCTCTCTGCGCGCCTGGTCCCTCGTCGCCGGTTTTAGACCCCCGGAATTTCCTCACCTCCTTGAAATATCGATGGGCGATCTCTCCGATGCGACCCTGTTTTTCACCGTCTTGAAACAGTGTCCCCGACTCGAACGTCTAGCCATATTATCACTTGACCCGACACAGACGCCCTCCCTTCCTGGGTCCATTCACCCTTCAACCATACCATCTCTGCGACATCTCACCGCCCAACGTAAATTAATCCGATTATTCACGCCAAATCGCCCGGTCAGCGCAGTGAGAGTCGTTGACGTGCAGCGAGAAGACCTCCTGCCCGTGTTGTTGGAGATCTCCCGGACCTCCGCACCCCTCCTGTCACTTGATATCGTATCCACATCTCCATCAGATGAATCCATGGCCGCCATGGCCTCCCTGTTCCCGTGCCTCCAGGAGATAATGCTGGAAATTCGGGAGGGCTCCTGGCAGGCCTGCGGTCGCCCACACCAGAAAGAACGTGTTGTAGACCGCCGCTGCCTCTCCCTCTGCGACGACGATGCTTTCGACGACCTCCCACCGAAGCGATCTCTGATGCGGAAGAAGACGAACCGTCCATCGTTGTAGTAGTCCCAGAATCTGTGCCGATAGCCGGGAGCAAGCGTGTTCTCTCCAGCCTTCAGGTACGCATCGTCTCTTGTACCTCACCGCATCACTGACGGGTCGATTAACCAGCATACCTGCCGTCGTATATGTACAGACCGATTTTCTCTTCCACCGACAATCGAAGTCCTGGGCCTGAAGACCGGCCCAGCGTATCCAGAGTTCATCGAAGTATCGGTAGAACAATGCTATCAGACCATCGCAACGCTCAGCCAGCAGTGCCCTCTCTTGCGCAAGGTGCATCTCGGATTGCCTGGTAACATTTGGAAACGGGCAGGTACGTTGTGGAAACAGGAGGGTGTGAATTCATATGTACAAGTCAATGCTTGCGCGACGTAGCGCCCAGTTGCTATCTTTTATTATGGAGCAGACAGACTTATTTTACTCGTGAATTTCCGTACTCATTATGGGAAGTAGGTAGTAGCGAATGACGTACGAGATGAATCTATGTAAGCTTAAAACCGCGCACTGGCTGTTTCTGTCATTCCTGCGCGAATTGGTGGCGGAATGTGCGCTCTGAGACTCAACACACCGAGTGGTTGAAGCAATTCAAACTCCGACGTCCCAGGCCGAACTGCCGTGGCGCGATACACATGGCATTTTCGTTCTTGTCACTGACACCCATGCTATTAGACTCGCGGGCCAGTCGACGTCCACAGCGCTTACAGAGAGAGCCGGCGCAATGAACGAATTAGGACAGAAAACAAATAAGAACAACATCAGAGCAAATAATGATGGGACGTCAAACAGCGGGTAAGCTCGTGGACGGACTGGGCCGGCATGTCGCCTGTTTTGGTGATGGGCCATCTCCCCGCCATTTGAAAGGTGCGGACTTGCGCAAAAACGTCGAAAATGTTTTAAAAAAGTGCTCAAAGTGTCTCAATAAAAGTTGGATAACTTTTAATTCTCTATCGAATAAGCTAAACTTGTTTTTTTGGAAGAAAAAATGAATATTCCATTTTTTCGCCCAAGAACCGACTTTTGCTCAATCGATAGAGAATCAAAAGTTATCCATCTTTGATTAAGACACTTCGAGCACTTTTTTTCAAGTTTTCGACGCTTTTCTACCAAGTCCGCACCTTTCATTTGGCGGGGGACAGATCCATCACTGAAACAGTCGCCGAGGGAGCCCAGCCGGTACCCAGCATGCTTTGCCGAGTTGATTGTCTGATTGTCTGATTGTCCGATTGCTGGGTTACCGGATGGGGACGAGCCTACCATGCTATCGTCCTTCTAGCCTTCAACATTCCTGGGAATCTTGCACTCGCAGTCGCTTTCTGAACATCTTCTTGCTCAAGCGGCTATGGTCGCTCCAACTAGTTTGCTATATTTTCATGAGTTCCAAAACCAGTTCTCCCCAGCGTCTCGACGAACGACCAGATTCTCTTCCTGCACTGCTTCATCGCACTACATTTCCCTCTGCTCTGTCACTCGCACATCACAGTTGACCACCCTACGGCGGCGCACAGCCATCAAAACAATACGGTCCAAGCGAATTTCCATTCTGGGCAAAGCTCTTTGGCCCGGGTTGTAAAGAGCCACTCGACCGCATCACGGGCATAATCACCTTCCTTTAAAGGTGTTTTATGCTCTACCAATCCGCTCGAGTGGCTCATAAACGCCTGGGCCCGCGCTTTTCCAAACCTCCCCAAACATTCGGCTTGTATGGCAATTTTGCTCGTCTTAAGCGAACCAATCCATCACTGCTTTCTCGAAAAACCGTTTCTGGACAGCGGGGGAAGGGTATAAAGCGGAGCCGGTTCGCAAGGGATCCCCCACGCTTTGAAGCGCCCCTTTGCCCGGCCGTCCTCAACTTGCCCTCCCGTCCCTTCATCCCATCAACGTGCAATGCCTCGTCTGGCTACTACCTCTACCTCATCATCCTCCCACAGAAAGCCCTCCGTAATTCCTTACCATATACGCTATTTCTCCTGCTGAAAACATTCTGTGTAGGGTGGCAAGACTCCGCCATGCCCCCCGCTGCGCTTCCGCTGCATCAAGCAAGGCTGTCTGTGGAGCTTCGCCCGGAAGTCGTGCCTCGAGCGTCATCTCCACCGGCACAAGTCTCCAGTGGAGAAAGACAAATTGTACGTGCTCTCCGACATAACTCCACCTCTCTTTCTCACACATGCATGCAGGATGTACAAGTGCCCAGAACACCGCTGCACCCACAAGACCCTGCAGAAGTCGAACCTCATCACGCACTACCACGCCAAGCAGTGCGTCCCCTTCCTGCTGCGACTTGACATCGTCTGATATTTTGTCTCTAGCGCAGGCTTGAAGCCGCACATCTGCTCCGAGTGCTCCTACTGCGCGGCGGACCCTTCGTGCCTGTACAGACACATGCAAGTTGTACACCGTACCGCCTTCGGGACTGCGCCGCGCGTCCGCAGGGCCGCAGGCTGTACTGCTGCCTTCCTCTTCACCCTCGAGCGCGCTGGATCGCCGGTGTCCAGCCCCGACTCGGAAATCGCCAGCGGCGCCTGGACCACATTCTCCCCTACATCCTCCGACTCGGAGTCCCTCCCCATTTCGCCAGCGTCCACCGACGCCTCGCCGCCCGCTTCCCCACCCGCTTCCGAGGATGCCTGGACGTGGGAGCCGACCTTCGAGGAGGCGTGTAGCGCGATGGGAATCATCCTCCCGCTCCCCGTGCAGCCTCCCGCTCTGCACTGTCCCGCTGAGAGCCTCGTGGGCTTCGTCCCGGGCTTCGATGAGTCGGCGATGTTCTTCATGCCCATCGACGATAAACCCGTGTATCCGCTCGACTCGTCGTTCGCTCCGCAGCCTTTCACTCCGGCGTTCATCAGCCAATGGGGCGGGTTTGTTTACTGAGAGCGGGGTCGCTTACGAGGGCAGTACCGAGACGCACCTTTCCTCCGCGTTATTATTATTATTATTATTTATTATGCATTCGTGTATATTGTTCCGCTTCATCCTTCGCCTACGGGGGTTCCTGGTCTTTTTTTAGATTGGAGAACACTGGGTTTGCGGTAGATGCAGAACTCGGGGGTGTGTAATTCATTTGCTCTGCGCATTTGGTTCCCTCAACTTGTGAATGTAAGAGTAAAATCACGGGATTTATTGAAGCGCCTGAAGACACCTGTTCCGTCGCGATATCCCTGGAAATCTTCCCCCAAGAGCGCAGAGAAACCTTGGGATCCGGAGTGTGTGAATTTCTGTTGTAGTTGAATCGGCATTTAGCCGGTGACTTCTTACGTCCAGATTACGTCAACAGGCACGTCTTGCTCTCGACCACCATGTCCCTCGCGCGCTTGGCCAACGAACTCCTCGACGCCATATTCACTAACGTGCACGCCACAGCAGACTTGAAGGCATGCTGTCTCGCTGCAAGATTCCTCGTTGACCCCAGCCAACGGCGCCTCTTTCGCTCGCTTTCGCTATTCTCCAATGCTCCAATGCTCATGCGAAACCCAATCCAAAACGCCCGCGATCCCGCTACCCTTTCCCCGCGTCTTGCGAACTATGTCAAAGAGCTGACGGTGCACTTGGACTCTGCTGCGAAGCAGTTCGCCACGCTCAAAAGTGTGTTACGAAAGCTCGAGAGACTGACAGCGCTCGCGCTCGTTGCCGTTAGCCTGTTTTCATGGTTCGAGATCCCTTGCCAGACGCAGTCGTTCCTGCTGGAGATATGTGGGCGAGAGACTCTGCAATCTTTCTCCTTGACTCGCTTCAGTGACGTACCGTCCTCCTTCATCCATTACTTTACTTCGTCTGTCCACACACTTTCGCTCATGGAGACCACCATCTATCACGCCTGGAAGTCCACCCACATACCCAGCGATCTACCCCCCGCTACTCTCGAGGATCTTGTCATCTTGGCAAAAAGAAAGTCCGCGCACGGGTCCGTCCTCGACGCTGGTATCGAGCCGCATCTGGGCGCGCTCCGCAAGCTGGAGTTGTACCTGGGAGAAGCCTACGAACCGTATCGCGAACGATTCTTCCGCACTTCAAACTTTTATGCGACCCTAGAGCACCTCGAACTATCCCTAGCATATCGTACGTCTGTCTCCATTTCCATGAGTGCTTGTCTCTCAACTAGCGATTCTCCAGCCCTTCCGATACTGTCGCTCCCGAAGCTCCCTGTTCTCCGCTTCTTCAAGATCCAGTTTGAATTCCACGGAAAACGCCTCCCGGAGGCGCTCGACGCCCTCCTCATCTCACTGCCCACCACCACCCCACTCCTCGAATCGCTCTTCCTCAAGGCTGACCCGCTGTCGAACCCAGGCATCAGTTGGCCCGAGTCCGCGCGCACGCACCCACTGTTCATTTCTGCAGTCGAGTTGAAGCAGGGTATGCCGCGCCTACAGGAGATCCACTGCTCACAGAACAACTTGGCCTTGCCAAAGTACGGCTTCGCTGCGTACATGGCCCTAAAGCTCGCTGGCGCAGCAGAGGCGGGAATGCTCACGTTCTCTACATTCCGGGCAGTTCGAAACGATATGTGATTGTCTTGGACGGTGAGGTCCCATGCGGGTAAATCTCAAGGGTTAACTTCTTAAATTCTTTCCTTTCCTTCTAGATTGAACGTGCTTGTGCTGAGGATTATGTTCCATCGATACTGACGGTCCTGCAGAATGTCCGATTGAGACGCGGAGGACATAGAGTTCCATGCTTGGAGATCCTGACTCATTCTTCACATTGCTCTGGATTTGCACCAAATCACGAACGAAAGACTGCCATTCACTGTTCCTGCTTCGTAGTACAGAATATAGCCATTGAAATTCTTTTAGGCAACATGGAAAGCAAAGTGCCAGTGCTTCGCTTCAATATTGATGCCCGTCTGCCCAAAACCACGATCTCTAGATGGGATTGTGTTTATGCCACAGTTTCGAGCCACGACCATGTTTTCTCGGGTTCTGCCAAGATCCGCTCAATCGAGGGCAGACGATTCGCATGAATCTGCTGGATTGTATTGAGTTCAAGTTGATGTTTAATTGCACTCAGGTATCTCGGGTACCATTCGCTAGATGACAGTGCCGTTGGGGACATCCAAATTTCGTGTAGTGCAAAGGGTACCATTCTCTCATCGATTCAAGCGATTTCCGCGTACTCCTGGGACCTGAATTTATGAGCTCGAGTCTCCGGACTCTTCGATATCGTTGTCATGTTGAATTCTTCTAACCCCCCGAGCTGGAAGAAGGCAACGCCCTATTGATAAGTGATAAAATAGGCGTGTAAGCTTCAGTTGCCAGTCAAGACGGATACAGCCTTCAATCAGAGTGATCCCAACATTGCGAGCGTGAGGGGGTCCAACCTCCGCGTCGCTATGTGGATAGAGATCAATGGCAGCCTGCCCTCCGCTATCATGTCGCCGCCTCAACTAGCGCAAGAGCTCCTAGATGCCATCGCCGGCGACATTCAGGGTGAAGAAGACCTGAAGGCCTGCTTCTTAGTCTCCAGGCGCCTTTTCGTTTGTAGCCAACAGGAGCTCTTTCGATCCATCTGCGTATACGGAGATCCTTTCGTTAGCTGGCATGCTGCTGGGGGCATCAACCCTCCCCCAGTCCCCACATTCAGGTCGACAGGGCACATGATCTCCTTATCATGGCACCGCATCTCGCGCGCTATGTGAGGGACTTGACGCTATGTCTGGATTTTGGTCAGGGCGATCCGGACAACCCTATACTCGAAGATATTCTCCAACAGGTGTCTGAAAGGCTCGGAGGACTGAAGATGATTGTAGTGGGATTATCGTCCAATGGGAGGACATACCTCTCAGCTTCAGATCTTTACTCCGAGACATATAGCTCCAACCAAATTTCCGATCCCTTTCCTTGGCGCGCATTCTTGGCGTACCCTTGTCCCTCATCCTGCATGCGCTGTCGTCCTGCGAATCAGTCACAATGGACGCCATTCTTCTCGAGGATGATATCAACTCCATCACACCGACCTTCATTTCGAATACACACGACACATCTTCTGGTGCGAAACTCGAGGATTTCACCATATGGGCGGAGGGTTTCCACCTCGACGAGGCCCGCTACAAGTCTGTTCTCGATATCGAGATTCATCGGCGTCTGAGAGGCATTCGCAAACTAGCGCTGCACCTCACCTACATCAACGAAAAATGTTGGAAGCCGTTCTTATTGGAATCCGATATTCCAGCGACACTAGAGCAACTCGACCTGTCTTTTGCATATGGTGTGCTGTCATATGAATCCTCTACCTCATTGGCTGATTGGCCGGTGAGGACTCCATGACCTTCGACTGCCATTGTTCCGTGTCTTGAAACTCGGATCCAGGATATTTTCCATGTCCGAACCACAATACTCCGTTCTCTTCACCCTCCCCACCTGTACCCCCCTCATTGAATCGTTGATCCTGAGCTTCGAATTCCTATGGCGCTCCAAGAACCCCACAAGCGAGACAGACCCCCATCCGCTGTTCCGTTCTGCTCGCGAGCTAAGGCAGAGTCTCCCGCGGCTGGCGGACATTCAATGCTCTCACACCACCGAGTAGGGTGATGTGAGGCATGGCTTCACAGGATATATAAAACAGAAACTTTGTGGTGCCTTGGAGGCGGGCATTCTTACCGTCTCCTAACTCCCTTGCTGGGATGTTGTACTTTGATTAGCTATCCTGTCTTTTCTCGCGCTTCCCCATGTAAACATCTGATTTGGTTTCTGTGGTTCACGTACCAAAATTCCGGCCGACTAGAATACGGATGAGCCCAGGAACAGATCCGAGTTCCGTCTGGAATTTACGGCTCCTGCACACTTGGTAAAGCCATACCTATTATCCTCAAGTGGTGCAAGATGTGAATCCGGAGGGCGGGATTGATGATGCAGTGTCAACACATGTACTGCTGCACTGCGTCTCCGCATTCTAGAACATGGAAAGCGCGGGGAGCGCAACTGCGTGAACTTTTGATGGCAATGACTATCAACCGGCGCGGGCGGCACGTGGCCGGCAGACGGCGGCGCCACTGAAATGCGAGGGCATCATATCGGCATATCGGCCCGTAATGTCGGAGTTGGAACTGATTCCACACTTGGGTTGAATTCCGCCGCACTGGTGCGCATGTTTCGCTTTATATTTTAGGGAAGCGGATGCAAACCACCAGTGACCTACGAGCTATACGATCTGTTTCCACGAGCTCATTCCCGCAGTGCACTACCTCGCGAGTATTACTGTAAATGGCGTAGAGTACAGGGGAATAAAATGGCATCTGATTTGGGTCTACATCGTCATAAATACCAAAGAGCCAGAGAGCCCTAAGGAGTTCTCTGAAGATCTAAATGCACATATGAATTCAGGCCTTCCTGTTTCCACAATGGTCCGATCCGTGTCCAAGTGCTACAGGGCAGTCCGAGCTGCACCTCGCGCAACAGAGGACACTGTTGGCTCAGCACCGCGAGAGTCTGATGGCGCCGCTCAAGCGGTAATTCCCGGGGCTTAAGCGGTAATTTCCGGAGGCCGTGTTGGGTCTTCAGCTTCAGAACCTCAATTGTCGGAGGGAGAGGAAAGCTGTCCGTGCAGATCCGATGGAAAATTCCCTGGTTGTTCAGGGCGTCAGTCATCAGCCTGGATACGATAACGTTGCGTACCTGGATTCTGGGGAGAAAGGGAATCCTCGATGCTTCAATCCGTGATTCCTTGACTATGATCACGGTCGAAGGTTCGTCTTCTTCCGCATCAGAAATTTCTTCGCCAGGGAGATCGTCGAAAGCATCGTCATCGCAGGGCGACGGACAGCGGCAGTCCGCACTCCGGGCCTTGGTGAGTGGTTCGCCAAAGACGAAGCACGGCCTCTCCCGAACCTCGATCATAAGGCTGGATAAAATTACGGTTACATTCGATTATAATCTATTATAATCTTAGGATTACGATTAAATATCCTCTCCCCGTAATATTACAGCCTTAAAATTATAGTTGGTACATTACATTACAGTACCATTATATTACGATATGGGCCTCGTATTTAATCATAATATTAAGCAAGAAGTTGGCTTGAGGATATGCCTTAGCTTGGGCCCTGGCTTGACTGGAAGTGCTTTGAGACATAGTATCAGGTAGAATTAATCGTTAATTACCCAATCTTCACTCACAGGGACCCCTAATAACCCTCTGCGCCCTTAACAGGAGTGAAGTGATGTCCATCACTGAATGATCAATCCTACAAAAAATGTTGAAACTCGTCGTTACTGTCCGCACCCAGATATATGGTGAAGATGATTGCATCCCGACATGCTTAAAGTGCCAGCCATTGAAATTCGATCCTGAACTGCAAAAATCTTGGCTGGACCTGTCATTGCGGGCACATCAAGACACCCGGGCTCCAACTCTCAAGTAGCTGGTCGGATGCACAATCTGCTATGACCGCTGCAGCATCTCAACTGTCATGACAAAGGAGCCAATGAACACCAGATTTGAGGCCATGTCACCATCCATTAAATACGATTATATATGATTAAAATATGGTTACAATACATTATGTTACCGATACCATTAGATATGTGGTGAATCCTTAAAATTATCTTACGATTACAGTACGTTACGGGTTGAGCTCGTATTTAATCATAATGTTCCAGCCCTACTCGATCAACAGCTCCCGAAGGAATGGGAACATGGACGCGATGGTAGCCATGGACTCCCCGGATGGAGATGCGCAGGAGATCCCAAGAGAGAGCAGGGGCGCAGAGGTATACGAGATCTCCATCAATACAGGCAGCAAGTCTGCCGGCGGCACCTCGCTGCCCACTGTCACCTCATTAACTGGGCGATTAGGTGTGAATAGTGGAATTAATTCCCGTGGGACGGTGAGATGTCGCAGAAGTGGTACGATGGTGGGGTGAAGGGAGGTAGGAAGGTGGGCGATCATGTTGTGGTGAAGGTGTGAAATCGTGAGGCGTTCGAGTCGTGGACACTGTTTCAAGAACGAAAAGAACAGCGTGACGTCGGATAGAACTCCCAACGACACTTCAACGAGATGCGGGAATTTCTCGGTTCCGAAACTGGCGAGCAGGGGCAATGTGTAAAGAGTGTCCAGGTAGAGGCCCTGCAGGTGCCCAGCATCTGCGATTCGGAGAGGATCGTCCGTTGAGAGTTGTCTGCGGGGCTGAACATGGGGTCCAGATATCGTAAATGACTTGAGCTCGAGCAGGACACCATCCTGGGCGATAATGTCGCAATTATAGAGAGCGAGTTCGTCCAATACTGGGAGAGAACACAGAGTCTCTCGGAGGGAGGTATCAATGTCAAATCCCTGAATATAGAGGGTGCGTAAATTCCGGTAGACGCCGAAGGTGGAGGAGAAGGTCTTGATGACCCTCTCGGATATGGTATCGAAGAGCGAGATATGCTGGATCTCGGGGTGGCTTGATGCCAGTCGAGACGGATATGCTACCTCTCTGGCAACAAATTTCCACGACCGCACCAATAGGGCATGGCGACCTTGGGCTAACCGATCCAGCCGAACTGCAGTCCTATGCAGATGGCGGACGCGGGCTATCCAGTTATCTTGGTAAACCTGGCGCCCCAATGATACGCCATCAAATTGCAGGTCTTGGAACAGCAGTGGGAGGCAGAGAGATCGAAACAGCTGGCACACCAATGACAGTCGGCGGAGTTGTCGAGTTGAACACAGTGTCCAGCATGCGAGCCAGATCTCTGGAGGAAGGATGTGCTTATAAGGCGTCGCGGACGTTCCCATGCTTGTCGTGGGGCAGAAGTAAGAGTGCACAGCCCTATGCCAGCTCATACACATGATTATCAGCTTCATGCCCTGTTGTTAAGATCATCAGATGACAGATGACGAGCACCATTTATATAAAACCCGTGGGAAAAAATCCTCGGTTGCCCCAGCCCAACCTTCCTGAGACAGCTCAGGACGCCCAAAAGTCAACGGGGAGTTCTAGAGCCTGGGTCCTCTAAGCGGAAAAGAAAAAGAACGACGGTGCGACTCGGGCCTGGATCGAACAAGCGGCTTACGTAGACCCGTTCAATCACAGGGAGCTTCGGGAGGAGCAGCGGAAGCGGGCCCTGCCACCGAGGCGTACTTACCTCTTTATACGCTAGCCCTTCCAAGAGTTTAGTCCGACAGGAGGAGAAAAAATGAAAATGAGCGATGAACAATTCGGCTCACTCTGCTCAATTCACCATCCCTATGGACATCTGGGGCTCGAATTCCATTCTCGCTCACCCATGAACGCAGGGTTTAACTGCACATCGACTCCGTGGCCGGGCACAAAAAGAAGACCCACATTGTATGACTCGGGCCTGGTTCGAACAGGCGCCTCCCGGCAGATGAAATCATTGATGCATCATCGGGCGCGGGAAGCCACCCATTACCGAGTCGGTACGAACGCCTATGCGCCCGGTTATTAGTTGAAGTCCTGATATTCATTGGATACTGTTATGACATAGTAAAAATTGTCTAAAGTAATATTCAGCCCCTTGAATGCGACTACTAGTAATCTCCAAAGCAAATTTCGGGAGGCTGCTGGCACGTGCTAGCAACTGGTTCCAAGATCTGGATCGGCGTCACCTCTTGATAAGTATGGTTAGCGCTCTAGCCCTATTTTCCTCAGACAGATCAGGACGCCCAAAAGCAAACGAGGAGTCCTAGAGCTTGGGTCCTCTAAACGGAAAAAAGAAAAAGAAAAAGAAAGACAACCGGGAGTGGTTACGAGTCGGGTCTGGATCGACCAGACGGCCTCCGCAAACCAGTGCTACGACACTGAAGGCTGGCGGAGCGGCGGACGCAGACCCAGCGCCACCGAATCGTATTGACCTCTCAACACGCCAGCCCTTCTCAGAGTCTACTCGGAAAGGATGAGAACAGATTGAAAATGAGGAATGAAAAATTCGGGTCAGTCTGTTCAATTTGCCGCTTCTCCCTCACCATTAGACGCAAATGGACCATCAGTTGTACTACACCTCCGCAGCCGGAAGAAAAAGAAGCATCGGACATCTGCATGACTCAGGCCTGAGTCGAACAGGCGCCTCCCGCTAGAGTTCGTCCAAGGTTATAATTGAGCGCGAGAGGCCATCCGCCACCGAGTCGGTACAAATGCCTGGGCGTCAGGCTATTAGTTGATTTCCTAATGCTAAATATCAAGCATTATGAGTGCTCATGCTTTGCCGCCTATGCCTCCATTCCAGGACCCATGTTTATGTGATTCAAGGTCGTCGCCATCATTCGGACAAATCTCCTGATTTGCCCAAGTGAAGTTAGAGGCAAAGTTCGGACAAAGAGGGGGGTCCACCTGTCCAGGTCAGAGCCAAAAATTCGGACAATGAGGGTGGCTTTGGATGAGGTCAGATCGCCATTCGGACATCTGATCAAGCACCGCCCAAAGTTTTCTCGTCGAGCCAGGGTGTGGCCACCGTAAATTCAAAGCACAATGTACCAATAGTTACCAAATGAGATTTAGCTACGGGTAGCATTCTGCACCATCCTCCTTCAGGTCCCCTGCTTGCCTACAGCATATCATAGCCAACTTGATTTCTACTGCCTGTTCAGCTATGGAAACAATTGACATGCTAGGTGACAGCGAGGAAACTCAGCTGTCGACAAAATGGGATCCCGACAAGTGGATCTCCTGTGGAAAAATAGATTATGATGTCCCCCCCCTTTGTGGACACGGCTCGACGCACTGTGCTCGAAATCCCCGCTGCCTTCGCCCAAAAACTACCCTCTAAATCCATATCCACGAGCATATTGGAGGTTGCGGAGGATGATGGAGTCGCAGAATAATTTCACATTTTATTTTTGAGCCCCTAGGCGTGTCTGGGGGAAAAAATTGAGGTTAGAAGCAAAGTTCGGACAAAATTGATGTCGAGCGGAGGTCAGAGCCAGAATTCGGACGAAATTTTGGACGAGGTGTTGAAGAAAAGTTCGGACAAATTTATTTTTAAGGCCAAAATGGGGGACGACCTCGAATGACATAAACATGGGTCCTTCCATTCCTCACGAGCAGCGGACACAGACATCCTGCTTTTCTCTCAGCACCGGGACTTCATAGGGCCCAATCCGAACTCAGGAAGAGACCCCCAAAAAAATTACGCCTGTACCGCTACATCACTCCGGCATAATTCGAACAGGCGCCTCCTGCTGTATAGCATTAGCCTACGAACTGAGCGCGGGAGGCCATCCGCCAAAGAGTCGCTACAAACGCCTGTGCGTCTCGCGATTAGTGCTACTCTTGTTAGAAGTACATGTAATAGCGCTGAATATTTATGGGTGTAACGAGTTGCGCCGTACATCAAACATTCAAGCTCCACGAAATACGGCCCACGGCGCATTGACGCAAGTTCAAATTGAACAGGTCGCACTACACCTCCGCAGCCGGCCAGCAAAACTCATCAACTCACGACCATGCCTCGGGCCTGGGTCGAACAGGCGCCTCCCCCAGATGAAGTTATTAACACATTATCGAGCGCGGGAGGCCATCCGCCACCGAGTCGCTACAACTCCTGTGGGCCTCTAGGCTGTTAATGGCAAAAATTCGGACCAAACAGTTCGTGTTTGCCTGAAGCGAATTAGAGCTGCTTTGAACCAACTCCCTAGGTGATGATCGCGCTGGGAGAACCTCATTGACGTAGAGAACCAGCGGGGTGAGAGAAAGCGAAAAAAAAGGTTCGCACCTGAATGATCATGACTCGGGCCTGAGTCGAACAGGCGCCTCCCCCCCGATTAAGTTATTGACGCATTATCGAACGCGGGAGGCCATCCGCCACCGAGTCCCTACGAACTCCTGTGAGCCTCCCTACCAGTACTCGTGCTAATCTCAATATCACGCCCCACGCGCGACACCTAGGTTATATTCCATATTGCAGCCAGTGAAACAACCAGAGTCCAGACGAGCGGCGCAGAACTTGAGAGGACTCTTCACCCGATGCGGGACTTCCCGGGTGCGCTCAGCGAGTACGTGTAAATAAATAAATGGCTTACGCTGCTCAATTTGCCATGTCTTCCTGAGGTTGAATTCCGACTAAATTGCGAGTTGAGCTTTCCATAACGGATTGGCGAGTTGAACCTCCCTAGAGCGGGGTCTTTTGGGTAATTTGGAGCATGGGTAATTCGATGGCTTCTCACTTGTATAAACCGTAACGTTGCGGCAATAGGGCACCGAAAGCGTGGGAATAAATTGATCGAAGAGGCGTGGTGTGGCGATGTGGATGACGTCAGCCGGCCCGGCCTTCCCTACCTACCTCCCACTCGACAACTTCTTCCACCGGCCAAAGCGTCTCATTCTACCGCGTCCAACACAACGACCCCGCGCCGAGCGCGACGGACGAGCCGCGCGCTGAGCGGGACCTTGAGCCGGACGCGCGCGGAGGTGTGGGCCGAGGGAGAAGAGGGGCGTCTACTCTTCTCTTGTGTTGGCGCTCGGTGTCCTCTGGGAAGTGCTCATTCGTTCGAAGGCGCGTGCCGTGCTCCTGAGATATGTACCGCAGATGCGCGCCAGCCTCGCAGCGACACAAGCCGTCGTCGACTCTCTCCGGCTCCCTTTCCCTCTCCATCTCGAGCCTTTCTCGTGGTTCTCACACTATGCCTCCTGGTAGCGCAATGCCAATGCAAGTCGGACAAGGCACCCCACCATCCCAAAACTCGAATGACGCCCCCGCGCCGTACGCACAGCAGATGCCCTTCCGCCTAGAAGCTCGCGCTCGGAGGTACGCGCGTCGGTACGCCGGGTGCTGCGCTCCCACCATGATGGTGCAGAATTTTCGTACGCACAAGGGTCGTCCACTCCAAAATTCAGCATTGATATTAGTACTAATGTCGAGGCCTACAGGCCCTTGTACGGGCTCGGTGGCGGATGGCCTCCCGCGCTCAATGGACTCTTGTGTTGTGATCCTGTCCAGCGGGAGGCGCCTGTTCGAGTCAGGCCCGAGTCATCCACGTGCATATATATATATATATATATATTTTGCTGTCTCGCTGTGGAGATGTAGTAAAGCTGATGTTCAAGCTGCATCAATGTGGAATTTGGCCCCGGTCATCTGGGAGGAGTGAAAAATTGACCATTGAGAGTATTGTAAGCGGGATTTTGTTATCGCTCAGCGCACCGTCCAGCCTTGGATGAAGTTCAAGAGTTCTTCTTGGCTCGCGTGGACGCTGCTTCTGGCTGCGATGGTCATACAGATGTGGGTCGGGGTCGTGATAGTGCAGAATCTTCGGAGCTGGCTGGTAGGACGAGGATGTACGCATATAGGGCGTGGGGCGTGGGGCGTCCCACTCTAAAATTCAGCATTAATATTGGGACTAAGGGCGAGGCGCACAGGCTCTCGCACGGACTCGGTGGCGGATGGCCTCCCACGCTCAATTTATGCTGGACATACCATGCAGCGGGAGGCGCCTGTTCGAACCAGGCCCGAGTCATAATATATCACTATATTTCTTTTTCCTCCCGGTTGGCTGAGGTGTAGTACAACTGATGTTGAAATTGCGTCGATGAGTGACGGAGAGTTCAACTGAGAATTAGAGCCCCGGTTGTCCAACTGGCACTGGTAGATTACCCACAACGAGCGGAATTATTTTTATTTTTATCGGTCGGCGCATCGGCCCGCGCAATGTGTGCGTGTTACAAAGTCATTGTACAAAACTGAACATCATAGCTACGCTCGGTCGGGCGCCGTTCGCTTCTCAGAGGCTCACATGTGTGATTACTGTGGGTTCCTCGGGCTGGTGAACCCATTCTCCGGCGGCACCCCGTACGACGTCGAGGATTGTTTGATGGATGGTAACGATCGAACGGGAGAATTGCTGTGGAAGCGAGCTCCCAGGCGGCGCAGTCTCCTGATATTCAGGAGGTGGCGAGCTTCAGCGGACTCCCTGGGGTTTACCGCCGGAGTCGGGGTTGGTGAGTCGAAAGCCTCCATCAGTTTTGCATCTTCCGGAGGTTCTTCCCTGTCGGCATATATACATGCTGACAACCCCCGTTGTAGCACGCCATCCCCCATCATACAAAGTCTTGAGTGTGTTCACCCATTCTTCAGCAAAGACTAGGAACACAAATCGAATGAGGCGATCATAAAATCAGGCAGGCAAAGTGGACAGACCGGAAGACTCTAGTCCGACCAATGCAAATTCCCATGCCATCCCTCCTAAATGGCCCCTCGTCAACAACATATTATCGAATGATGATTTGGATCGCCACCTTCGTATTGGCACGGATTTTATCAACCTTCGCTTTGACCTACATTGCGACTTGGGTTGTTGCCTCATGGTGAGATATGCCAAGACAGGTCAACCTGCAAGAATCGTCGGTCGATGAGCCGAAGAGGCCATTTGTTTGTCCCAACTTACCTCCGGTAGTATAGATAGACCATCTGTCAAGCGACACGATTGAAAACCCGTGAAGGGTCGGGAGGCGTATCGGGGTTGGAAAGGTTCGTTGTGCGTTTGCACCTCCACCGCAATGGTTTACCGTCTACGTCTGTGCACTGGCTGCTGACGTCTGCCAGCTCCTCTATGCCAAGTCTATAGAGATGCAAATCATCCCCAGCCACGCAAACCGGTTTACATTCTGCTGAGCATCAGTGATGTTGGTTCAAATCAAACAGAATTTTTTTCTCGCCGTTGATCCCGCTATCCACGCAGAACTGAACATAGTACGCCCACGCCAGGGCGTAAGACACAATTGAAATTGGGACGTCTATGTTGGCCAGCATGTTGCTTTATCAGGCCGTGAAGATGCGATAATATTCTAAACATCACCAGGTAATTTCGGCTGATCCTTAGAGGGAACAGTTGGTAATACCCTCCCTGAATTGACCCTGTTCACCCAGTAGTTTGAAATTGCACTGAAGCGCCTCGCATTTAAATTGAGGCAGACGAGGCAACGCACCCACGAGGGCGAAAGTCCGTGTTTCCGTGTCAACCTTGGGACGTCCGTAACTGAAGTGTGAAGTCGTACTAGGGCTTCAACCCGTGCCCGTTTTTGACGGGGTGAGGGCCGGGATCGACGGCTTTGGACCCGCCCGTTCGGGGGTTCGGAGGTTGAAGTTGCCGGGACGGGTACGGGACGGGTTGACCCGTCGACGGGGCACCCGTGCCCGTCCGTTCGACGGGTTCGACGGGTCTCTCCCTGGCACAGAATGATGTCTCTGAGGCACAAACTTACCCTTGGAGATGTGTCCACTCTGTGTCCCGGCGCCGCAGATCCATGTGGAGAGCATGGCGGCGCCGTCCATGCCGTCCAACATGCCGAACTGCCGAGTGACAGATGCTTTAGGCAAACACTGGCACACTCACCCTCCACGTCCATTAAGTGGCCACATACTTCCGCAGAGATAATCCATTCTCCTACGACTCCCTTAATGTGTTTTATCCACCCCGTGGCCGCATCCACTCCATGTTCCGTCGCTGCAATTGATGCAATCTACAAATTTGCGGGGCCAAGATGTTGTTTCCTTGTGATTCAATAATCCCGCTGCAGTATTCAAGTCCTGCTCAAATATTTTACTGAATCATTGCAATGGCACGAAGCTTAGTCCAGCACGAAGATCGCTCTCCCAGCCGACTTCTTCCCGGTATGACCTTGTTTTGTTGCTTAATATTTTGGTTGACAGTTGACTTGTGCTTAGAAAGCAAGCAGGGGACGAGGGGTTTTAATATGGATGTGGATGCCCATTAAATCCGAGTCTCTGGACTCTATACCCTCGTGCTACCTCAACTAGTCAGATGAAGTTTTCGGAGCGCACTGAGACCCGTCGAAATGGCCGTTTACGGATGGGACGGACGGGACCCGTCCGTCTGCCCTTCCTGGAAATGAACCGACGGGACGGGCCAGAAACGGCCGTTTTTTTCGACGGCCGTCCCGTTTGACGGACGGGTTGAAGCCCTACTGAGGCTGCGGCAGGACGCAAACACAAGTCCTTTCTCGCCGCGCGCCAGCACAGGCCGCGCGGACCTCGCGGCGTTGGGAATGCATGCAGCGGTGCCCGCGTCGCTGCCGTCTGTGCGCGGCTGACGTGCGGCGCAAGTACAATAATTCGCAGCGCGAGCGCAAGTGCAATGTGCAGCGCTGACCTGCGCGCGGGCGGGGCTGGAGACGCCCGACGCGCCTCGGATTCATACACACAACGCACGGCACGCCGCAGCGGAAGACCGCCACGCCGCCTCCGAAGAGTTCCACCAGACGCCCCCATCCTCGACTGACGTACGGCCCTTCCGCCTCGCCAACCGGCGCACGCAGCGCGCGGAGGGACGCCCGCCGCCGCGCTCCGGCCGTGATGGTGCAGAATCCTCGGAGGTAGCTGGGAGGACGAGGGCGAGGATGTACGCATAAGTGACGTGGGTATTTCCACTCTAAAATTCAGCATTAATAACAGCGAAGTCTACAGTCGTTTGTACCGACTCGGTGGCGGATGGCCTCCCACGCTCAGTTCATGATGAACATACCATGTAGCGAGAGGCGCCTGTTCGAATCAGGCCCGAGTCATAAATCGTGTAGATTCTCCTTTTTCTGCCCGGCTGCTGAGGTGTACTAGTAGTACAACCGATGCTCAAGTTGCGTCAGCATGTGGTTGAATTGGATTTGGAATTTGGGCTCCGCTCATAAAGAAGGCATGGCACCAAATGTACAGGGACATGGGAAAGAGTAAGCGGAATTTTTTATCGCTCAGTGCATCGTCCCGCCTTGGTTGAAGAGTTTGTCTTAGCTCGCTTGGGCGCCACGTCTGGTTGCAGGAGTTATGAGAGCCATAGCACTAATATTTAGTTTAATGGGCATGGCTCTAGCCACCGTAATTGTTTCCTAAAACCACGACTCCAGCCATCACATGGCTGGGTCCATGGATGAAGACTAATGGCACAGAATAGCAAAATGAATACTACCATAGTCTTCCCTCGGCTTATATGACGGGATGGGGAGATAAATAAATAGAATTGCATTCCCAATTCCTTAACATACATAGAACCCAGTACGACAGAGAAACATACGCTCAGATTGTATCACGAGCTGCATACGTTACAGTGAAACTATTACCTCCCTCTGGCTTTGAATCTTCGATCTTCAACTGCTCTTTCCTACTGCAACGCGATGTCACAGGGACATCAAGCCTCCTGAGATTACGATAATTCCTTGTGTTGGTTCAGAACAGCTGTGTCAACCATCTGCCAGTCGAGTGTCGATTTTGGCAACCTCGTTCGCTTGCGATGACTGTTCAAACAGCGGCCGAGCATCTTTCCAGAGTTGGACAGCCTTGAAGACATCCCCTCTCTGCTTTGCAATATCTCCCAGATGGAGCATACACTCGGCTCTACTACGATGAACATCAAGGTGGGTGAATTCATCCAGTGCCACAGTGTACAGAGTGTGGGCTGTATTGGTATCTCCCTGGGATAGAAATATATCACCCAGAAATTGAAGTGCTTTGTGCAGCTCAAATTTCTTCTGCGACCTCTTTGTGTATGCCAGATATACCACTGTCCAGCGGGATGACCAACCAAAGTCTGTGATAATCCACCGACGAACATCTGCAAGTCTGTCGAGACAGTAGATGACAACTTCTGCATATTTGCCCCAAGATGATCTCAGACCTCTCTGAAATTGAACCTTAGCACAGGTGATGTTTCCCTCTCTTAGATGAAGGTCTGCCAAGACTGTTTCACAATATGTCAAGCCAGTAGGAACATTCATAGTCCTCATAATTTTGCTTGCTTTATCCAGATTCATATGTACATCTTGTTCTGCTCTTCCAGTGATGACATCGATCTCAGCAATATTCATCAAGCACCAGGCATGCCTCCAGGGATCCTTCTCGGCAGATCGGATTTGACTAATATCGCACAGAATTTTCCGAGCCTGGGCATATTCTGATCTAAAAAAGTAGGTGCATGCCTCTTCGTTCATGATGTCATTATCACCTATATAGCCCACTAAACACCTCTAGTTAGAGGGGGAGAACCCTGTGGTCTCCCCCTCTAATTAGAGGCCTTTCGAGCAATTCTCCGTGCTCCCGTTAATTACACGTTAGAGAGCTATTTTATTGTTAGAATTAATGAGATATCTCGAGATATCACAGCACCATCAGTAGATTACCACAGATGATGGGTAATCTACTGATAAGGCGGTGTTATCTCAGACCGGTTGAACAGCCGCCTATCTCCGTGGCCGGCAACGCCCGCGCGCCATCACCCGCACTGGCAGGCCGCCCCGTTGCGCCGACTCGATGCTGCATGCGCCAATAGCGCCCATTTATTCACAGGGAAATTAGCGGGGCATCTTGGAGGTGCCCTCTGCTGCCTGACCAGCTGGCATCACGGCCGCCGCCACTGCATCACGCGCGCCATCACCCCGATCAAAAGTACCGCCACAGCGCGCCAAGTCGACGCGCGCGGCCCCAATAATCGTCGTAAGATCGAGAATAAAATAGGTCGTGTCCTCGGTATTGTCTTCAGTGCATCTCACGTTCCGCGCTGCTCAGTAGCCCCATTTTCTTTGTAAGTAGAAGAAGTTTTTCGTGTTAGGTGCCTCAAAACGAAGCACATACGGCTTACAGACAGTATGGCAAGGCTACGCAACAGCGACAAGACAGTGATATATGTATAAATAGATAAAGACGACCGCAGGCGGCGCTCTACCACGACCCCGCCGTCACTGACAAACACCGTGCGGCCCGACTTGCGCTTGCGGCTTGTCGCAGCGTACCTTGCACTTTCGAGCCTCGGAATCGGGCAACGCCTGTGCATTCTGACCCTCTCGGCGCTGTTTGGGCACCTTCTTCGGCACTCCCCTGTCATATTCACCTCCATTCCTCGTGCTTTCTTCGACGCGCTGTCGTTGGCTGCAGTGCTGAATACGGGGGTGGAGCTACCGGCAGCTGTCTGGTGGGGGGACAATTGAGACAGCGGAATTGGCGGTGAGATTCAATGCAGGCAGCAGCCGCCTCCGGGTGCGTAGTTACTGGCGCCGCTAATAGGTATTGAGGTCGAGGGTAGTCAAATTTCTATTCCACAAAACATTAACTGCAGAAGATTTATTGTTACCAGCTCGTTTCTCACTCGATAAAGCAATGCCCTGCCAATCGGGACCCTCTTCATGCAGCATTGGTGAAATACCCACTCATTTGTGTTGTACAGCATGCTACCACTGGCGAACACAATGCTGGCTTTCCAGTTAGCTGTGTCGCATCTCGATCTTTGATTTTGCCTTCAGAGAAAATGTGAAATGAGAGTGGGGATGCTGCCAAGACAGTTTCGAACCATGGTCGGATCTCCGGAAACAGCCGGCCCGGGCGGGCCCCCCCGTATCCGCTGGCCAAAGAAAAAATTGTGGAGGATGTGAGAACTGGATGGGGAGTGCGAGTCATTTTTTTTATGGCACATACAGATAATATATGTTCCATTTTGTAAAAGATTCTGGATTTGAGAGCATGTGGAGATTGTAATGGAGCTAAAACATGCAGTTGAGTGGGTTATACATGGTATTCATCAGTTTGACAAGGTTTTGCAACCTTTCACGGTGGTTAATGGATTATCTGAGTCGTTGGGATAAGAATAGTGAAGTATCTGTTGTGTTCACAAAAGGTTCGGGGGAAAGACAGTGAAATGCTATGTCCAGAGGTACAGTTGTATCTTAAGAATTAGTTGGAATCCTCGAAATTGTGAAAACTGACTTTTTTGCTCAAAATTTCGTGATACTTGGGTATATTGCACCGAAGACTAGAAGATAATTTTGAGTAAGCAAAGAATCAGCATATGTGAAGGTTCAGGGCGAGTGTGGGCCTGCCGAGGCTGAAACCAATAAAATTGGTGATTTTACTATAACTGTACCCGGAAAGAAACACGTATGACCTCTTATCCAGTGATTTATATGTACAACACCAACCTCTACCAATGACCATGGCCCTGTAGAACCGACTCCCAATGAGTCTGACCTCAAGGCAGTCAGGCACCTTCAGCAAAGAGGTTTGTATTTTCACTTGCTTCAATATCCAAACAAACATCGCAAATGAGGAAGGGTAACGTATGCGCAGTATTTGCGGATTTACCGAAGAGATAGAACACGCGGCAAGGCAGAGTTCCGAGAGACGCGACAGGAGGTCATTTACGCTCAATTAGGCAGGTGTAACGTGATGTAACGCAGTCACATCTCTTGACCATGTTCTCTCTCAATGCACTCGCTGCCACAACGCAAGCACTTTTCTGCACTGCTCCGGCTGTGCTCAGTGTTGTAAGCCCTTTTCTGTTCTTCTTCCTTGTGATGTGTCTGTGGAGGCCCATTCCTGAGCACCAGGGCTGTCTGCGGCGAGGCCCCCTATTCTCACTGGTCTCAACAAACTCCACAGCTTAGGAATATTGCTGAGCCTCAGATTGTCGGCGTTTCAAATGCGCGCCATGAATCGTGTGATACATTGGAAGACAGACACCATGAGGATTTGGGCCATCTTCGGCCATGAACACCACGACCACTCGACCTAGAGTGTCACGCCGCCCTACGCTGCCGCTGACATCCCTCTCGTGCCTCCGGCCTCGCCCCAGCCGGCACATTCCCGATGGAGCGGGAGAACATCAATGCGCCCCACATCGTGCACTTAGGGCAACTCCGCACGGAGCGAGGATTCACCGGCTGCCCCTCACCCGGCGCGAGTGTGTCAAGCGCGTCATGTCGTCTGTCCCAGACGTAGAGATGCTGCATGCGCCAGCCGTCACCAAGCGCGAACGTGCAAATGGAGGCAGCACACACGAATGAGAGCGATTGGGAGGAGGAGGATGATGACGGGGAAGATGCGGATGTGGGCAGGCCTATCGACAACTTCCTAAACATTGTGCACATCGTACACGATGTCGGGAGGGACACATAGGTGTATGTACAAAGCATTCATTGAATTTCTTGGGCCGGGATTCATTCTTTGTACTAACACTAGCACTCTGTTCCTGGACCCGTAGATATAGCAGGGATGTAACATATTTCTTTTGTGATTTTCGGGGGGTTTCTGGGGCCGCGTGCATCGACTTTGCGCGCAGCAGGGGGACTTTTGATGGAGGGGATGGCGCGCGTGAGGCGCACTATTGCGGCGGTGGTGGCAGAGACGCCGGTTCCTCATGGCAGAGGGAACTTCCAAGATGCCCCAGTCCCCTAATTTTTCTGTGATTTAAGACATGTTATTGATGCGTGCAGCGTCGAATCGGCGCGGGGCGGCCTGCTGATGCGGTGATGGCGCGCGGACGTTGCCGGCCGCGGAGATGGGCCGCGGTTCAGCCCCTCTATCTTAGTCTAAGATAGCGCGGCACCTTATCTCTGATATAAGAGATATCAGAGATATCTCGTTAATTGTAGCAATAAAATAGCGATTTAGCGCGTAATTAACGCGAGCATGGAGGATCGCTCTAAAGCCCTCTAATTAGAGGGGGAGACCACGGGGTTCTCCCCCTCTAACTAGAGGTGTTTAGTGGGCTATATAGGTGGTCATTATCATTAGATCCTCCAGTCATGCCACAAAGAGTCAAAAGCTGTCTCGCTTTCTGACATAATGCAATAGAGGCTTTGTTATTGCCTAGCTCTCTGGAGCAAGTAGCCTCCGTTCCCATAGCAATTGATTCCAGGAACAAATTCCCAGCCAACCGCGAAATATCTTGTGCCTCATGAAGTCTGATCTGGGCTGCATGGTAGTTCCCGCTGTGCCAGTGGAGAGATGCAATAGTGAGTAATACACGAGCCTGCTGGCTGCTGTCTCCACTGCTCTTTGCAAATATGAGGGCCTTGTCAAAGAACCCCATACTCAATGTAGGGTCGTTGTGCTGTGTATGGTAATAAGACCCAACTGCCAGATGGAATCTGGCTACGTGTAATTGTTGATCAAACAAAAATCAAGTGAGCTACCATGATGTACTCACCAGCAACAAGATTGTCATTGAAATTCGCGAGGTGATTGAGGCCTGCTTTGACGAGTGATTCTGGATCGGCAATTGGGCACCGAATTGCTGTCAGGAACAGCTCTATGATGAAATTTGTCTCCAGACTGTGATCACATGGCTGAGGAAACACAGCTGGAATCTGATCTATGAATTGTACATGACCGTGTCCACTGTGTCGTCTGAAAGCATTCAACCATAGGGTGCAATAAATAGTCTCCTTGATGTCCGGATTATCTGGGCGCAATGTGAACAACAGCATGTCATTGAGGTTGCCAAGATTTGAATTGATCTGATTGATCACCCCATTAACTTGTACTCCAACGTGAGTCCGGAACAAATCAAGGAGTGCATGGAAGTACTTTTGAAGCGGCCGGACCAGTGACAGTGAAGGGGGGTGTAGGCGCTGCATGTGTTCTCTGACAGGTACAAGAACCTTCAGGCGCATATTATCACTGAGTGCAAGGGATGTCTGGAGTAGGACAGCTTTGCATGTCAAGATATTGTGGATAGATAGGTTGCTCTGGAGAAGCTCCGCATCTGAAAGACCATCTGGAAAAATTGAGAGAAGGGTCAATAGTTCTTTGGCTCCAGATGTCATCCGAGCACTTGAAAGGGACACAGAAATTGATGCATCCAGGTTCGTCATTTTGTTATGTCCTTCTGATAGCAAGGATGTCTTTTCTGTCCTCCATCGGCTCAAAACACTGGAGCAGCCTTCATAGTCAACTAGATGGGCCAGAAGGTTCACTGCCAATGGCATATTGTCTGTGAGCTGGAGGAGCTGGATGACCTCTTGACTATCATGAAAACCATCCGTAATATCCAGGAAAGTCTGCCGAGCAGCGGCATCGGATAAGGGTGCCAAAGGAGGCAACAACGGACGAGTCCAACGAACTTTGGCTGGTCGCTCTGCACCTCGCATTGTGATCTACACAACATTTGTGAGAGTGCAAGGTGTCCTCCGGGGAGACTTACTATCAGGGCGAGATGTCCCACGTCAGTGAGCAGAGATAAAAGTTCTTCAACACTCGAGCGAGACCCCACTCTTTCCCATGACGTTTCTAGATTGTCCAACACCAAGAGACAAGGCGGTGCCGTGGCAAAATACTGGACCACAGATTGTGTAAGCCCTTTCCCTGGCCGGAGTCCCAGACTCAAGCCCAGGATATCTGCCAGTTCAACGCTGGTGGCTGCTGACTCGCAGGGAACAAAGAATCGATCTGGATATTTTGCCCTGATGTTCGGGTGGTGGAGTGCAGCTTTCGCAAGACTGGTTTTCCCCATCCCGCCTGCACCAAGGATTGCGATCCTAGGTGATTGTCCATTCATAATTTTCAGAATCTCCTGGAGCTCTGAGTCACGGCCGTGAAATATTTTTGGCTGGGCCGGCAACATAGCAAAGGAATTCGAGCTTCAAATATGGTGAGTTCACGGTGAAAGGCTGGGATTTGGCTCATACCTATTTTCTGAATCCGTGTTCATCTGGTATATCTAACTTATAATTCAGATGCAGTGTTACCGGAGTTGAGGATCATGCACATACGGAGGATGATCTTTCTGAACTCTGCCCATCTGTCAAATTCATAATCATGGCCAGAAGTTCACTGTGCATCTTTTGTGCCTGCTCTTGCATTTTGAATGCATCTATCAGTGCTGTGGCACCAGCACCAATCTTAATTGTCATTAGCTGTCCCATATCCCCACACCAGCATGACAAGTACGCACTGTGAATACCGCGGAGGCTTGGCCCAACTCCGCACGGCACTCGTTGAACATGACCCTCAGCTCATTTTGCCGAAAGAAGTGTTTGATTATGTTGCCATCTTGCTGGATTTGCAAAAATGTGTGTATTTTGTGTAGTGTACTGATTGGCGAGTAAAAAACAGAGCAAGTGCAACATGAAGGAGCATACTTCGTGAAGTGTCCTATGTGGTCCAATGTTGAAGGTGGAAGGGTTCCTGCAGGCTCGGATTGCATGTGAAGCTTGACAATCGAATAGAGTATATGATGTATGTTTTCCATCAATTGGATACATTCCTCCTTGTTCCTCTTCACATTCTGAATGCGAAATGAGCTCGGTAGCACGTTTCATGGTAATATAAATATACTACCTGCATTGCAGAAATCAAGGCCAGCGTGGTGTTTGAGATCGCTTGTAGAAAGGGAGTGCCACAACCATCATGAAGTTCGTTTAGGAGAGGCAGAACAGGAGTCAAGCAGGCAGTTATGCTGCTCAGCTGGATGTCCGTGATGGTAGGCTCGCGGGGCATCTTTGAAGTCGAGAGTGTGTCGGGCTGTGGACTCCTTATATCACCCTCCGGATATTGCGGAAGTACCGTCATATCTGTCAGATTCTTACAAGATTGTTAAATTAGGTCCGCTCCCGGCACGCGTAGAATTGGTTATCTGGCTTGTCTTCAAACCAACAAGGCGGCGCAGCCGGCCCATTAGTACTGTATTACCCTACTTGGGGCATTCTTTGCCGGGCCTTGGTCGCACAGGAAACTGTTCCGCTCGGAACTCGTAGTTTGAATCAATGCCGGCAGTGAAGTTGACCCCCAGAATAATTTGAATGCCGAATGTCCGGTCCGCCGCCAAGGCGGAGAAAGTACTTTTCTGCAGTAGGTCGTCATTTAAACAGCTATCACCGAAGGCAAGCGTCCCCTCTGCTTCCTCAATCCCTTCCTTTTCAGTCCCGTCGAGAGGCCCACATTCCCGGGTATCTCGTTCGGTTTGCAGAGATCTCTCATACTTCCCGCAGCAGATCGCTCGCTCATAGTGCAAGACCAAGTGTATTTATCTCTCCCTCTTTACAGAGTACCCGTGACGAGATCTGTAGCGACTTCTGCACCCCTAGGATGGGATCCCGTCACAGGCCTCGACACTCTGAATTTCGACCGGCTTCTTACTGCTGTGGGTCTCTAAGGTTTCTTTATTAATTTATAGATTGGATCGTTCTCTTCCAACGAATTCCGGGGAAGAGCGAAAATGGAACAGGATTATGTCAATCGCGGCAGACCGGCGACGCGTCCCAAGACGCGTCGGTGATGCCGACCACGATCAGTCACATCACACGCCCAGCGTGACAGAGTGTGAAGGTGCCTTGCCTCAAACCGCCACCACGGCAATTCTCGCTCCGGACGCATTCGGCGCGGCGCTGAAGCGGTCAGCGCCAAGTATCCGAAACTTGTCAGCTCCTCTCACCCCTCCATCCGATTCACAGTGCGGTATGAATTTCTTGTGGAACGAGTCCGAGTCGGCGGCGGCGGCTTCTCCCGCTGCGCACTGGACTCCTGCGAACTTTATGTTTTAACACCATTATAAGATCCAAACACTCGGAGCCGCGGGGTATTCCGAGCTGTGATTAGACCATCGAGCGGCGGCATGCAAAGTAATCGCGCTCACAGCAGACACAACCGACAAAGAGCGATAAGGAGATGCGAATCCACTATCTATATTCTGGTTGTCGATCTGAAGCATTCTACGTCTCGGGCTTTTACATGCCCCTAGAGCTTGCCACCGGTGGTGACCTCTTTGACAAAATTAGTGCGTTGTATACTCCGAATTCTTTCTGTCATGTTTTCAACGGTGGCGTAGCCTACGCCGCGTAGGCGAAGAAGTCGCACAATTCTACTTCAATCAGCTGATCGCCGGCATGGTATTCGTTTTCACTTCATCTTTATGGCCCTATCTCTCTAATCACGCACCAGGACTACATACACAAAAAGAGATCGCTTCGCTGCTTGCGGTCCCGCCGGAACAGCCGGAGATGGCGCGCGAAGGCATCCCGCGTGCCTCGCACAATCCCTTCGGCTCCAGTGCTGCCACGCGCGTTTATGTGGATGCAAGGAGCCGCACACGAGGGGCGCCGTGAAGCCCCATTGGAGGATGCCGAATCATCCCGAGTCCGCACGGACGAGCTGCACCGTCCAGAGGGCTGGGAGCATCAAGACTAGCTGGAAAGCGGCGAGTCGGGGTATCGTTCAGAGCGTCTCTGCCCTCGCGTGGGACAACTCCGTGGCATGCACTCTGGGCGACGGTGGATGCGTCAAGGAGACGCAGGCAGGTAGTAAGATAAAAAGCTGGATGATGTACTGCAGCGAACACCAAAAAAAATTATCTCGAGAGCAGAAGCGCAGCCACGAAAATACACACCTGGTGATTTCAGACACGCTGCTCCTGCGCATTACTATGGCGCTGTCCGAGAGCTAGAAAGCGGCCAGTGACTGAAAGCGTGTAGGAGGGCCGGAAAGCGGTGACTGGGGTTTTGATGGGACTTCCGAGAAGAGGGGTTGGGCAGTATGGGGAGTTTGCCAGGCGCCTTAACGGCGTCGATTCGGACCCGGCACCAGCATGCAAAATTGCCTAGAAAGCTGCCACAGAACGCATCGGGCGGGACTTAACGCCGTCCCGATATGCCGCTCGCGGTTTACGGACGTCTCCTCCGATTTGGTGTCTTGGATGGATATCAAATATTGTTGTAGTTTCTTACGGAATCAGACAGAGTTTGAGGAAAGAATCCAAGATAATAATTAGCGGTTGGCTGAGCTCTGCAAACGCCTGAGCTTTACATAGAATCTGTAGCCGCTTATATACTAAATTGTCCAATGTAACTGGAATGTTCCATAATATTCTCCCATGTTCTCCCGTGTTCACTCTCTGACTCACACTAACTCACACTGACTCGCACTGACTCCATACGACTCGTTACCTCGGCCATGACGCCGGATTGTCTCTTGTGGCACTAACCCCAACAAATATCTAAGTACTAGGGAAATTCACTCAGTAATAAAAGAGACAGTGGGTGCAGCGCCTTGTCCTCCCCAGCCACAGCTCCGCAGGCGCCCGCTCAGGGCGCGGCTCTCGAATATGCAGTTCGCCTTACAGTTTTCGGCACTCGACCCTGTCCACCAATTAAGCTGGCGACGAGTACGCATGTCCCCGTGCGTCTAAGAAGCCGTAATCGCTGGAGGTACCAGGTCACCTACGAGGTCATAATGGAGGAGATGGAGGAGTCGAAGAAAGGGTGGCGCTTATGTCCGCCGGTTATGTCAGCCGCGTGATCTTGACGCGCACGCGACGAAGAGCCAAAGAGACGCAAATCGAGGGCGGATCCACGAAGACTGGACACGCTCTTCTGACAAGGAATATCACACTAATATCATAATTCCGTTGCCATTCATTACTCATCCTAGAACAATATTGGTAACAGGTAGCATCGGGATTCGGCAGAGGAAGACGCGGCGCCGGCAGCACCTCGCAGAATCCTCAACGCCGGTACTAGTACATTCGTATTCAAATCGTCTACGCAACTGATTTGCTCCGCCTTCCCGTTCAACTGATGAATTGGATGAGTGCCAAATTTGGCGTGCAAAAGTGCAAGCGAGATGATGGATGCCGCGGAGAACACACAATCTAATTCGCGCTGACTGAACTCGCATTTTAAAGCGCTCCATAAACCCAGAGCGGAATCGGGCGGTGGTGCGTCGATGATTAAGCTCAGTCCTCGGAGGGACATATAAAATAAGGGGGTTTAATTCGTCCACCACCATCGATCCACATCCCACATTCCCCAACTTTCCATGGCCACTAGATTCACCTTTAACACGACGGCAGAGGAAGTCGCGACAGCCTTTTCTGAGCAGATTAAAAACAAGAATGGTCGGTGGTGTATCAAGGAAACTGCACTCACATTGAGCCTTACCATTCGCCACAGTGCTGATCACCGGGACGTCTCTCAACGGCATCGGATTTGAGACCGCCCGTGTCATCGCAAAACACGCCGCGCTCGTTATCATCACCGGGCACAACGAAGAGAGGTACGGTTATTTCTACTGTCTGATCACCTACCTTTCTGAAATACGAGGTAGGCTGAACCTCTCGAAAAATGCGCTTCTGAAGGAGGTGCCGTCGGCCAATATTCGCTGCCTCCTTCTAGACCTCTCCTCCCTCGCTGCGGTCCGGAAATCTGCGGCGGAAGTGAACACGCACCGCGAGCCTATTCATGTAAGCATCTTCTAGTCGCAGCCACGTCTTAACCTCACCTGTTGCACAGGTCCTAATCAATAACGCCGCGGCGCCCATGGCCGCGTTCAAGCTTACGGCAGACAACCTCGAGAACCAAATGGCGACGGATCACGTCGGGCCGTTCCTCTTCACGAAATTAATCATGCCTGTGTTGCTGGCGTCGGCCTCAGCGGAGTACACCCCGCGCATCGTGTTCGTCGCGAGCAATGCGCACCATTACTGCAATGGCGTCGATTTCGCTGTGATCGCCTCCCCCGACGCTGAGACGTACAAACCCAGCACGGCATACGCGCAAGCCAAATCCGCGAATATTCTGACTGCCATTGAGCTGGCTAAACGCGGGAGAGGGAAAGTAAATGTGTATGCTGTGCATCCCGGAGGTGAGATGCCCTCATGCGCCAGGGATTCTCTACTTAAAGATCACCCGTTCTAGTCATTTACACGAACTTCAACCAACACCCCGAGGCCATCTCCGGGTTAAAGGCCGCCGGTACGCACACTTTCTTTTTTGGCGGCAGCCTCTGATAGAACTTTAGGTTTCCTCGACGAGAATGGAAAGCCGACTACCTCCGAGCAATCTAAGTGGAAGACCATCCCCGAGGGAGCTGCAACGTAGGGTCTTCTCCCAGCCCTGGTTCACGAAACTCAGAAGTTTCATCAACATAGCTCCATCGCTGCGGCTTTCGACCCGAGTCTCAACGGTGAGAAAATGCCGGCTGCTGTTCTGCAGTGCTGACATGCACCTCCGTGTCCAGATAAATCCGGCGCATACCTCTCCGATTCCAAAGACGCAACTGCGACCGTTGCGCCCCACAGCTCCGATCCTGTGAGTCTTATTCTCTCTTCTCAGGCATTCCGTTGCCCTCATTTTAAATTTCCATCAGGTTAGTGCAGAACGGTTGTGGAAGATCACGGAGGACATAATCGGAGAGCAGTTCACGTTCTGAGATTAATCGTAGAGTCATCTATCCATTGAAATGGAAGGCATACATCCTGCACTCGAATGTTAGCTCACGCTGGGCGGTTGGACAATGGAGGAGAGCTGGAAATCTGAAACTTCCCATGTGTTGAGTAGCGTTTTGACGTGAGCTCACTGTTGAAAAAAGGATCAGAGTATTGATGAGTAACTGGACCGAATGAGCGTTCAGCGCGCATGACAAAAAAATAGTCGCCCTCTATCTCCGGTTCCAGCGCTGGTTGAACCAACATTGAACAGGAGGTGTAATCATGCGGATTAAAAGGAGGGCGATACATTCAGTAGGGAGTACTCCCGTTAATTGCCGGACTTGATCAGGTCGAGGCGCTCTAAAGGGGAAAAAGGCTCCAGGGTTGAACCAGGAAATATATTGGTGCACAAATACGGACTCGTCAGATTCGAGAAAGATACATAGAGCGTAGACACTCCTTCAGCCGCTCGCACCAGCGACCATCTCTAGTATCTCCATCACCTCCGCCTTCTGTGTGATTGGCACGGCATTGGTCGCACTGCATACATCCAACAAACTATGCTCTTCTAGCTGCTCGAATTTGTCGCGGCCGACCCCGACCTCCGCGAGCGTGAGCAGCATTCCCAGCATACGTACCACTGCATCCAGCATATTGTGGCGCGCGTTGAACTTGCACACCGCGGGCAGCAGGAAAACGCTCGTCTCGCCGTGTCCGACACCGCACGGCCCGAGCATGTGCCCGATGGCGTGAGATGCGCCACACGGGGTGCTGACCCTGAAGCTCGCGAGCGTCTCGACGACGGCCATCTGGCAGAGGTGGCGCGCCTCGACATCGGTCTGAACGTCGTCGGCCTTGCAGCGGAGGAGCGTGGGGACGAGCTGTGCGGGCGCCTTCGACGAGTGCATCTCGGTGGCCACGTTGCAGAGTGGCGAGCAGATGCCCTCGACGTAGTGGTCGATGTCGTTGTCGCACGTTGGTTTACCCGATGTAGTCATACCATGACTCTAAGTTCGTCGATCTACGTAGACCCACTTCATCTACCTGAACTGGCAGATTCCATTAATGTTACTATCCACCCAAATTTTGAGTGACAATGAGCAAAGCCATCTATGTCTACGGCTGTAGTCAGACTTATGCAGAGGTAGACAGAGGTAGACCAAGGTAAACCAAGGGACGCAGCTCGTAGGTACACCATTGTCTATGGGTGTAAATTCATCTAGTCAGACAGACATCTCTGACTACCCTCTGACTTCGGCAGTAGTCAGACCCTCTGACTACGAGGGGTCGAGCGTAACGATGAGATCCGCGTCTAGGGCACTGCACTTTTCTGCGATGGCGATAGTAGTTGAGGAGCTCGAGGGTGTCCATTGGACCGCGTCCGAGAGGGCTCGAGAGCTGGCCGTCGTAAGGCGGGACAGCAGGGCGAAAGGTTCTTGGGCCATCATTGTGTTGTGGGGGAGGTGCTCACTCTACGCGTTCGAAGATCTCTTTTGTAGGGTTCATCTTCATAATGATGCATTACGTGCTTTTCGGTAGTCCGCCCAAGAGGTGAGCGATAGTAAAGTTGCTGACACAGGCCTGGCAAAGTCGGGAACACGTGCAGAGGGGGGGGGGGGGGGGTGTAAGCCACAAATGTAAGCAGTCCCCTCAGCGAAAACCCACTCGAGCCCCTTTGGTCCAACTTTGGTCAACGGAAAAAGTCGTGTTAAGGTCATGACGTCACCCCAACTTCAAACTGACGGGTGCCGAAGTCTGCCGAAAAAAGGTTGTAAAATCCACTGTGTCTAACAGCGGGCTTGCAGCGGGCGGAATAAAATAGTTTGAGTAGCTCGCCGGATAGAGGATATACATAAATGGGGGGGTAGCCAAAGTCTGGGATCTATCCGGTCAGATTTAAAGCCACAGTGGAAAGTCCAAGATGTAGACTAATGAGGGGGCTGCATGGTGTATCGGTAACCATCGCTCCTAATCTCTGAGTAAATCGGAGATTGCCGGGCCTCGCTAAGATCGAGGGTTCGAACCCCGGCTAAGCCGTCACTAGGAGGGTTCTAGTGGGTATTACCTAATTTAGGTCGAGTCCCACACTGTTCGGCATCTGCCGTTCGTGCGTAAATGCATTCCCGCCTTTGGAGTAGGGTCACATGTCCCCTACCAGCTTTGCGGACCAGCGGGGCTAACCAATTGTTAGTTGCCAATGGTCATAACAAACGCACCTCCAAAAAAAAAAAAAAAAAAAAGATGTAGACTAATGAAAGTCGGCCGGCGATTGCCGATAGCCCGATTTGGGGGGGTTGTCAGCAAGGTCTGTGTTAAGATCAAAATGATCGCTCACCTCTTGAGTCCGCCGCATCAGTACAGCGCTCCCACCATTCCGATGCGTTCCTACATGCTTGGCAGAGGGTTTCGGTCTTGGAATCCGACCTCCCTCTGTTCTGTAACCCCATCGGACCTCGATACCCTCCCCCATCCGCTCAACGCGGAACATGACAAGATGAAAAATCGGTCATTTCAGCACACAAGGCCATCGCTCTGTCTCTTTCTCTCTCCTTCTCTTAAAACACCTCCATGTCTCTTCCCGACGCTCTCTCCTTCCCTAAGCTGGGCCACACTGGCAGTGGGCCGCATCATGTCCTTGCGCATGTCACTTTGCTGTTTCTGGATGTCGTTTCTGCGGCTCTTGTTTGATCATGCCGTACAAGCTCCGCAATCAATGGATAGGCTTCCCTGCGTAGTATGACTCGTCCTGGTCTCTGTCTTGCAAATTCTCATTTCGCTCAGTTCGTTGCACTCGTTTAACTCTTGGTATTGAAACCGGATCGTTCACGCGCTGGCCAACTACGGGACGGATTTCTACTACTTAACAAGGCGTGGGACAAGGCACCGACGGTGAGCCGTGGTGCCATGTGCTACACGACAAACTCACTTCCCATGAACTAGAATAGATTCCCCACCACTCTGCAAGTGCGGCTTTCATCTGAATCAAATTCTGCATGGTGATATTTAACCTCTGTATGTTCCCGAGTGTTTCGAAATCGAGACCCTGTGTCCTTATTACAACTTATAGAAAAATGGGCATTCTCACATTCCGCAGGTTGTCGTGGGTTATCATTCCCCTCCGAAGCCACAAAACTCCCCACGGGTGAACAGGTCGGCATATATACATCCATACGGCATCTCGTCTTCTCAAATGGCGCATGTTCCTGTTATCTGCACTCTCCTTGTCTTTATCGTCTTTGCAATACGAGCGCTTGTGCGGCGCTCCCGCTCATTTTCCATCCTCGACAACATCCCCGGCCCTCCACGGAAGTCCTTTGTGACGGGTATGGCGGCTCTCCATCCACTCTTCCTATTGTGATATTCCTCAGGGAATCTCACTCAATTCCATGACCGGGACGACTGGGGGTTCCAAAAGGAACTCGAGGGAAATTATGGACAGGTTGTTAAACTCCACGGTCTCTTCGGGGTGTGTAGCACGCATTCAATGAGCCGCACTCTCACCCACTGTCTCAAGGCTCGCCAACTCTTCATATTTGACCCTGCGGCGCTTCACAGCATCCTCGTCAAAGATCAAGACAAATTTGAAGAGCTACCGGAGATCATAAGGTGCGCCATACCGCTCATCGATTCCATAACCTTGACCCTACTTCTTCCTTACCTAGCCTTTCCGGTCTCCTTTTCGGAAAGGGGATACTTTCTACAATCCTCGATGACCATCGAAAGTATCGCAAACTCATGATCCCGGCGTTTTCAACTGCTAACCTGCGTGGAATGGTTCCTCTCTTCTACGAGGTCGCGGAACGGGTATGTCTCTGCTTTAACGCCGCAGCGGAACATTAACTTTAGCTTCACAGGCTCGAGATGGTCTCATCGCCCCAAACGTCCGTGACGGTCCCAAAATGGCACGTTTACATTGACATCCCGTACAGTGCCCCCCTTAACTCTGCCCTCAGCTCGATCTCAACTCCATTCTGCGCCGGACCTCTCTGGAGCTGATTGGGCGCACTGGAATCGGCACTTCCCTCGACCCCATGCTCACCGGGGAGGATCAGGCCGATCGGTATGCACAGGCGTTGCAGGAAATTCTGTGAGTAAACTCTGTTGCAATGGACGGATGACACGAAACATATTCCAGTCACGACGGGTCGAAGCTCGTCTTTCTTCTTCCTCTCCTTCCGCTTATCCTCAAAATCCCCTTCCCCTCTTTCCGGCGGGCCTTAATCAACTTTATCCCACTGCCGGCGCTTCATCACCTGCGCGACCTGGTCGACTTTACGCATGGGTCAGCTTCGCAGCTGGTGGCGGAGCGAAAAGCCGCGCTCAAGAGTGGGGAACTCTATATCAAGGACGACGCAAAAGACATCATGAGCATCTTGAGTTTAGTGTATCTTCTACTGAACCATACATGTCCTGACTCACCGCTTCCCCAGTGAGAAGTAACATGGCAGCTGACAGCGAGATTCATCTCACGGACGATGAATTAGTCGCTGCCACTTCGTGCGTTATGGGTGTCGTCTACTCGCTGGAATAATACTTATATTGACTTCGCTAATAGAATGATTATTATTGCTGCAACAGACACTACGTCGTCTTCCTTGAACCGCATGTTCCACATGCTTGCACTCTATCCAGAGCTGCAGGAGAACTTGCGCGCGGAGATCCTTGCTGCCCCCGAGCACCTCAATCACGACCAACTCGTCGCACTCCCGTACCTCGATGCGTTCATCCGCGAAATATTGCGGTTGTAAGTCCACATTGACATTGTATTTGGAGGTGCGCCTGAGATCCGAGACACAGATTTCCGCCCGTCACGCCAGGTGTATTCCGCTAGCAAGTTTTTCCGCAATCGGGAGAGCCTCTCGCTGATCCAGGCATAGTGCATGTCAAAGCACCGTCCTCCCGCTCGGTACACCGATCGTGGGTGTCGATGGCACACCTTTGAAAACGATCACCGTCCCCGCGGGAACAATAACCTATGTCGCGATTGCTGCTGCCAATCACAATAAGCAGATCTGGGGGGAGGATGCGCTCGAATTTAGACCGGAGCGGTGGATCGGCGGGAGAGCGGAGTCTGTAACGACGAAGATGTGCGGGGTGTACGGGAACACGATGACGTTCATCGGCGGTGGACGGAGTTGCATGTACGTCTGTGCGTTGTCGGTGTTATCGAGTCCCACTGACATTTACTCGTAGCGGCTTCAAGTTCTCCCAGCTCGAGATGAGTGAGCCTCCGTCATTCCTCACGACCCATCATTCCTGACCAACGCTTCCTATCAGAGGCCATCTTATGCGTCTTCTTGCGCGTTTTCAAGTTCTCTTCGCCAGACCCGGGAATTAAGTGGCAGATGACTGGCAGCACCGTCGAGCCCACCGCCAACAGTCAACGGCGGCTCCCCATCCTCGTTGAGCACCTGAAGGTCTAGCATATACGCAGAACCATTCCCTATTGGTTTCCGCTGAAAAAAAAAAGTCGGAAATTGAGGGCTTGCTGAACCGAACTTAATGGTTGATCGTATGTATGGATGCCAGTGCCGAATCGGTCTGTCTGAATATTGAATAAATCTAACGGTGGGATCCTTTGGCAAGTAGTGCGCTCATAAACTGTTGCGAGTTCTGCAGTGGTCGAATCCTTCATGTAACCTTGTACAATCATGTTTATTTCTCCGACCCACAGGCCGCAACGCCGTGGTGCCATTCAGCCGGCAGAGCGTTCGCGCCGCCAACTTGGGCCTTGGCACTGATCGCCGCCTTAGCCGCAGATCCCCACAACTTCGACGGCCGGTACTATGGTTCAGAGTACCGAGGAGCATTGTCAGGGGATCCAAAGTCATTATGCCGAAATCATAATATAATATATGTAGGTGTCGGAGAGTCAAGAACGCCACGACATAAAAGGTCCTACTCCCACATTCAAGCAACATAGCGGATCCAGCAACGTTGCTGGCCCAAACTTTAATCTTGTCCCGATCTAGATCTCGTGTGGCGGCGGAATTCGACGGCGAGATCCTGATGGGGACGCTGCCTTGGCTCGCCCTGGGCGTCAAATGCCGATATTTCCTGAGGCGGTCTTCTCGCCGCCTGGTCTGCATCAAGGTCGCCGCCGTCGCTATCTTTAGGGGATGGAAGGTCCTTCTCGTCATCATCAAGATCTATCCATCTCTCCCGGAGTAAGGCAACCATCCCTGCCGTTGCCGTTCCTGGTTGGCCACCTTCCGAGTGAATTGCTGGGAAGTCTTCGCGCAATTTAGCACGCAAGCTGCGCCCCTGAAACTGATGGAGGACTCCTAGGGAAGATAGCGGTCTTCGACCTACAGAAGGTTGATTAAATCATGGACCGAAAAACCAGTGGCGCGGCGCACCGAATAAGAAGTACAGGACATTCGCGCCGAAGAGAAACACATATATGCCATTCACAACCGTCCAAAATCCACCGACGGTCGAAATGCCGGCGATGACGGATGTATCGTCGTATTCCTGAAAGATCCCGGAAGGCTCCGACCGTAGGCGGATGAGTCGTAAAGTCGCCGTTTGCAGACTGTCGTCCGTTCCGTCTGGCTTAATCGGGGCCCGTCTCAACAGGACGGCCGTTTAATCTGTGGTCTGATTAATCTGGGACAGAAAACTAGTATTACTATACAGCTAGATAAGCTAATAGAAAAATTGAAATCACTTCACACCAACCTACAACTTCTCCGTCCAGTCCGATTAATCTGACAGCCCGATTAATCTAGCCGCTTGCTTAAGCCAGCTACCCAAATAATCCAGCAGCTGGATTTAACCGCCGCTGAACCACGCCTGTGCTGGCTGCAGTACCATTTGAGACGTTACTTCTGTATCTATCAGCAAAGACCGTATTTTTAGAAAAGCATGGTGACTCGCCGGCAGATCATCTAAACATTTTGGTGTTGCCAGTGGGCACACAAAGATGTGAAGCGTAGAATGATGACGGCTAGATGGGAATCGACCCAATGTAGTTAGAAGATGACAGGAATGGCGGAAAGGAGAGGACGAATGCTCACGATTGTGCCACCGCCAAATCCAACGCAACAGCAAACGCAATGTGGAGGGTGGGGCCGGAGAGTCCTAACTGGGACTCATAACGCAACGAAGACTTCAGCTTCGTGTGTCATACGTGCAGGAGGCATGCTGCTGTGTCGGGGTGTCGTGGTGGTGGACAAAGTGGCATAGATCACGGGACTCGCGTATTCCCATTGTTCAACTTCAACCGTGACTTCCGCTTTGTCTTTCTGCTCCCACCACTACGACGCCCGCCCAGTAGACTTCACCAACGAGATACAGAGCTGAAGTCTACATTGCTCGAAGAGTCCCCCTTGCCAATGACCATGGCCCGCTGACGCAGTCCGGGTCATCTTGGATTTGGTGGCACTGTCGCTGTATCGACACTTCAATCCGTCATTTCGGCTCGGCCAACGACTCACGACATCCAGGTGATTCAAGCTGCTTCCTCATTACATGCTTCCTTACTAATTGCGGGGTCATCGGCAACACCGAAGTCAGTTTATAAATATGACCCATGCCGGCGAGTTTCATTGCTTTTTGTAAAACGATGTCCTGGTACTGATGCATATCCATATTACACATTGAACACGTCTACCTGGTCGAGTGGCACTGATCATGCAGTGCAGACTCCCCCGTCCTAATTCCAAGGTTGGATGAAGCGGACGGCGGGATAAGCTGGATTAATCTGGAGGCCGGATTTATCTGAGGACCTGTCTTGGGACGGAATTAAGCCAGATGAATCTGAGGCTTGAGAACATTTTGTATTTAGTTTAAAGCGCCAATAAGATTGTTCTGTAGTGTAATAATCTGGAGCCCGATTAATCGGGTGTCCTGTTGAGACGGGCCCCGATTAAGCCAGACAGAACGGGTTTCATTTGCAGACCCGCATCCGGAGGTGATGGATCTGGCTGAGCCATACTATTGGGGACTGGGTAGTTGACCAGTCGGGGTAGTTGACCATTTGAAGAATAGAGTGCTGTACACACAAGGATATCGCTAGGTTGCACTCTGAGGAGGGAATAGGGCCTCAGACGCCAGTCTGTGTCGAATTTCGAGGCAAAGTGATGGGTTGATCGAAAGCTGTGCTGCCGTTCGGTGCGGGCCGACACGTGAGAACATCAATTTCTTAACTCCGGACAGCCTTCGCCGCTTGTTTCTCGACCAATTCTTGGTCAATCCACGACTTTAGGGCCTCGCTTTACTAGCCTGTTTCAGGGCTCCAAACTGAGCCACATGCGACCCTTTATATAGGCTGTCCTCTCGGAGAGATGCCTACAAAGCATTGAAATGCGGCCTCAAGCCAGACAACTTAACCACCCGCACAGCAGGAGAACCGTCCGAGGTACAGGTCCGGGATTGGGCATAGTCTCTTGTCTCACTAACAGCTTGACCCTCATACCTATCCCAATATTATATCCTTTTTTTTCCTCTCTCACCAACCTTCAACACATTGAATCATCCAAATTCTATGGGTCGGACGGCAAGATTTTTTGTAGGGGGTGGGTAGTTCAAGTAGTGGAGGTAGGTCCTCAGATATGTCTATATCCATCTTATGAAGTCATCTGTAACTTTTTTTAGTCTACGGTGCCCTCTGACCGTTGCACTGGGCTCGGTTAGTTACCAACAGCCTGCCTTTTGTTCTCTCCTTCTGAATTAAATATTTAACCCCCACGAATAGCTCTGAATCTGGGTTTCAAGGCATAGAAATGTCAATTAGTACCTCCAATTGGACATCAGATACGCCGCAACCGCTAATCTGATCCCTAACTGTGTCTTTGGGCCGGTGGTCAGGTACCCTGAATTTGGCTATTTTTGTCATGTCAGCGGAGAAAATTCACCATGGCCTCAAATCATCACCAAAATTCGACCCAATGGGTTTGATCGATTGGTAGGATGCATGCCTTCATCATTAACCTATACGGACAGTGTAATGAAACTAGTGGTCTTTGACCGTAGGCCAAAAGCCTTAGGTGGTCAAGTACCCAGTACTTAACAGGATTGACTTCGTTAATTACCAGGGGCGGTGGGAGCTAGATTTTCAAGGCCGCATCAGTTACATCGCCAGTAAATTCTAGTCCTCTGACCTACATTTGATAATCCAAAGCGACCTGCCAGCGACGGGGAAATAGTTTCTCTCAGAATAAATGTCAAGGATACCAAAATGTGCGAGCCTGGGACTAGGGCAATGGGGTCCATATACGGGATACTTTGAGTTAAATCACCAGCGCCCTCTCCGACATAATTTTAAACGTGCACGATGGTTGAACTATCATTAGGGAATTCACTGAAATCGAGTGAAACGGTGACTGCGTTCAATGTGTCCCAAGAGTCGCCTGTTTAAGATGTTCACTAGAATCTAAACTCATGAGATGGGCGGAAACGCGTACATTCCGCGTTGAAAGTTACCACCGGAGTATGGGGCACCCTCGATACTGGGCATGGCTGGTCAAATCCAGAAATGAACCTCGAATTCCCGGTGACATTAACGGCGGCGGCATCCATTGTGGCTCCAGACGGGAGAACCTGACGATGTGTCACTCTCAGAGGAAGTATAGTGCTTAAATGAACTTACTACACCGATTATGATAGACCTGGCCTCGTAGGAGTTGGGAGAGGGTATCACACTCCTGATCTCGACCTGAGATTGAAGTGCTGGAACAAAGATGATGGTGTAGACTGCGAACACCGGAAGTCCAAGGCTGAGGAATATGAGGGTGACCCCGCGGATGACCTCGATAATTTCGGATTCGTCTCTGCAGGGATGTTTCGAGCGCAACTTCTACAGAGCTCATCATGGCTCACCTAACTAGAGGTTTCCATAGTGATCGGCCCAAAAGGAAGCGAAAAGGATTGTTTGGTTGCTGGTGTGAAGGGCAACCACCGAAGAAATCAAAGCGCTCTTTGTATAGTTTCTCGGTAGATGCCCACATCGTCCATGCTCGGAAGAGTGCAGAGAGTGTTAATGTTGCGAGTTGCAATGAGGGTATCGCATTGCCAACAGGTCCAAGGTGCTCTTGGACGAATATCTTGCGGAGATTGATTCCGAGGACTTGGAAACGAAATCCGTAAATGATCAGACAAATATTCGAAGGAAATTAATGCACGACCAGACACACCACCAGTCTCCGCCAAGGTCAGCATGATATCAAAAGCGGCGTATATGTATCGGGCGGAAAAAACACTGAGGATTTCAGTGTTGTCAGTCGAGAATCACCACATCGACGTTGGAGTAAGCTCACTTGAAAGTTTGGTGGCCAACTATCCAGAGGCTGCTGATAAATGCAATGATAGAAATCTCAGCATCGTCGGGCAGTCCATTCGTCAGTGTCACAATGAATTCCACCATGAGTGGAGCAATGAATCCTCCGATGAATGCTGAGGTGACGAGGAGAACACGAGCATTATACAGTCGAAATGAAGTAGAGAAGACAATGTCATGGAGGATGGAAGTCGGGGACATGGTGGGAGGGAAGCAGAAGTGGAATTGACAGCTCCCACAAACGTGGGGAGATAAATGCATGAATGACCAGGGATGTGATTCGCATGATATTGATGACTTCCATGGGCTGTACATTCCAGCCGAGAATTCATTTGGTTCCACAATTTGTAGGACGAGTCACTTTTTCGAGAGAGACCGGGACGAACATGGTGTGAGCTTTTGCTACCGTTGGCCGGTGTACATTGGGAGAATTCGGTATGCTTCATGGAATAATAGAACGGCCGATCAAGATGATCGGGTTCGGGGGAAATTCACAGCACTATCAAGGCTTGCGTATTGCTGTGGAACAGGATCCCTGGACAGCTGATAAGGGGGGTGGTCGGGATTGGCGCCTGCTGAGGCCCCGCCTTGGAATTGCAGAATCAGAGAAGCAGCGGGATAATAGGGGATTTCGGCAGGCTTTCAGTGAGCGCTTGTTGTGGGAAGAGCCAAGTTACGGCATTCAAATGATTGCCGCGCACGGCTTTTCGGCATCGCGACACAAGCAGTGTCAAACAGAACCTCTCTTGCCTTCTTTCACCACGGTCTTTTCAGCGCTTGCTTTACCGGCACTCTGAGACATGTGTCCTCCGCTTATGCATCCCAAAAACGTGCTGGTCTGGCTATTTTTCTCTCTCATCAGCTCCGAGTCGGCCATACCACCGTGACAAAGGTCCAATTCCCTTGCCAATTCCAGGATCCAAGGCTAGGAGTAGGCTAGGATAGCACTGTTGTACTAAACGTGAAGGTCAACTCTGATTGTTGATTGTTCGTCCACGTATCAGCTGCACGTTTCCGGATCTGTACACGCCGCCTCAACGCCACGTTGCTCCTCGTCCGGTCTCCAGGACGCCACGTCAGCGAAACAAACCGAGGGTACATTTGAATCATTTCTGCAAATGACTGGTTCCTGCTTATTTTCCTTCTTGTCAAATCATCCCCGGCGGACCGTCTTCTCCGAGTGTCGAGACATCGAATACGGGCTTGATCGGGACTACGTGGCCGCTGCTTTTATATCACTACACGGTAATCCTCCGCCACATGATGGCACCCTCAATCACTACCCTCGCCGACGACGTCCTCCTCTACATTCTCGCACTCTGCGACATCTCGAGCGTGCTCGCGATATCTCAAGTCCGTTTCTATTCGGTATCTGCCATTCCAACGGCGTGCTAAAAAAGCCCGGCAGACATGCAAATCCCTGCAGCTCCTCTCGGGCGACCGCCACCTCTGGACGGCGCTCCTCGAGACGCTCACCCTCCGGCGCTTCCGAGACCCACCCCCTGGGGAGGACCTCCGGGCTCTCCAGACGCCTGCGCTCCGCAAGCTCGCTCAGCGTGCCGCGCGTGCGCCCGAGATGTGGCTTGATGCGGCCCCTGTGTGCCCTCCCGCCCTCGCACGCACACTACACGTCCCGTGCGCCGTCTTCCAGCGCGCGAATTTCTTCGCAGGGAGCGCGGCCCTTCTCCCAGGCGGGCGGTACATCGTCGCGACCCACCGCGCCCGAGTCATGCTCCTCGATGCAGAGAATGGTGGGGTGCTTGTCGGCATACATGACGCCCAAGGTGGCGCGCACATCCACCAATTCCGTGCGGAGGTTGCGCGGGACGGCGCCACTGTGCTGGTCATGCTGCATACGGAGACGTTTGCTGCCCCACGAAGAAAGTATGCCTCCGTGAATTTTCCACCTGTCGTAGATTTTTGTTGACACATGTATAGGGGACTGGAGATTGTGAGGTTCTCGCTGGAGGCCCAAGACTGCGTCGAAGCGCTCCTGGTTTTGTATGCCGACCGCAATGCATTCCACGGGGCGTCCGCCCCGCAGATATGTGGGAGATACGCCTCGATTGTGATATTTGCGAAACCTCGGTGGCGAATTCTTCTAGTCGACTGGGCGGCGGAATCGTATGTGCTGGTAGATATCCCGCAGGTCCGCACGGATTTCACGATCCTGTTTGCCACTGGCAGTGTTTGGTAATGATTGACATGTGTTCTAGCGCCCCCGCTCGGCACTCATCCCCGCACATCTCATTCTCGCCATGCACGCCTCCCCGCTGTCGATGCGCGTTTTCGTGCTTGGGATGGAGAGCTTTGGAGAGCATTGGCAACCCATACGCGACATCGACTGGACATCTGCGGCGCCGCTCTCATCGCTCTCACCGCTGTATTCGGAAACCATCCCGGTCAATCCCAAAATCTTCCCCGAATCCGCTGACTTCCGCCTGTCTGCGTACGAAAGTCCGCTAACCCTTCTCAAGTTCGACATCCATCTGCACATCTGGAACGCCCCTGACGCGACCCGCCGGCCGCGTACCCCGCTCTCCCGGCTCCTCGCGCGCACGGGCGCCGACACGGCGCTACCTCCTGTAATGCTCCTCCGCTTCTCGCTCACCCTGCCTTCCGCATTTTCGCACGTGGTGTGGACAGTTTGCGACCCCCGTGTGCAGCGCCTGCCGGCGTGCTTCCCCGACTTTGATTATGCGGGCAGCGATATGCCGCTCCACGGCCAGGTCCTCGGCGTCCCGGGAACGCCCCGCCCGCAGAGCATCTCGCTTTCGGAGCTCGTGAGCCGCAGTCATGTCCGCATGAGCACGCACAGCGGGGCACTCACGCTGGTGCTGCCATTTGAGATTGTGGTGCGGTATTATGAGTGAATTCTTTTCGGGAGGAGGTAAGTTTGGTGGTCGCTCTGTCGAACTTTCCGACAACACGTATTCAGGGCCGATAATTGTGTGGCGGCTACTTGTTTGGATTATTATGGACCTGATTCACCTGCCTTCATCGGCTTCCGAAGTTCGCTTGAACGGACTGGCGTCTGACACTATTCAAGATGTCCCTCATGCTGTAATGCTTCGAGAGTCAATTGCCGTCCAATTGCCGTCTGCGGCATTCATTCGGCACAATGACGCGGCGTCAAACTTAGAGCCAAACAAACTCACTCCTTCTTCTCCCTTTCACCAGCCTCGTTCAGTTCTCGCCTTTCTAGGACTCTGAGACCCCTAAATGAAAGATACGGGGATTCTGGACTTGTCTCTGGCTTGTTTCTCATCAATTCGCCCAAAATTCGCCACTTTCGTGTTCACAAGATTGAGATCAGCCTGTTGTACCAAACGCGGCAGTTTATTGTGCTCGTCCCATGTCTTACTTAAATATTTCCTTATTTCAGCAATCTCCAGTGCTACGCTTGTCAACGCAACAAGCCATCAGAAGAGACAGAAGTTTATGGACCGCATCGCACGACAAAACAAAAAGGGGACATTTCATTATCTCTACAAAGATGACTGATGTCTGTCGATGCTCCGTCTAGTCAAAACCCCCAGAGACCGTCTTACCCGAGACATCTACTGTGGGCGCTTGATCGCCGTTGTTTTTTTACATCTCTGCCCGGTAATCCTCCGTCCATATGCCAGCTTCGATCAACACTCTAGCAAAGGCAAAGGACGTTTTCTCTACCAGATCTAAGATAGTAGGCGTGAACCAAGCAGGACCGAGGGCGGGCCAGCGGTGGTGTCGAATCAGCAGCCTGATAACTTTAGGCACAGATTCTGATTCTTTGAGCCACCGTATTGGCCGTCGATAATATTTTACCCCCCTCCGAATAGTTCAACTCAAGTGTCTCATTTGTGTGCGCCTAGTAACTTACTTCTGTTGCCGCGGCGCTGATGAAGGCTATACAGCTATCCGACATGGACGGTGTGATCCCTCGGGGATGAACACGGCTTGAATATGACACATCAGACACGCCGAGAATTGAGGAGTAAACAAGCAGGACTTGGTGCTTGAGTTCCAAATCCTGCTTGAGTTAATTGAAGGCGGCCAATTAAAACCGTGGGAGAAAGCTCGGCACTGGCTCGGCATGAGATTGACGAGCAATGACGCGTCACTGATACACAGCCTTGACACCACCCCAAACCCCAATGTTCCTAGACTTGTGCGTCGAGCTGTTGCAGGAGATTGCGAATCAGGTTTGTGAAGCTCTTCTTTACCGTGGTACGTATAACCAAACCAATCGCACAGCTTGACAGGAGTGACCACAAGAGTCTTCGGGCAGTATGCAAGGATCTCAGCTTCGCAATGGAGCCTTTGTTCTTCTCATCCCTTGTCCTGAAAACCCATGAACTGCGGCATCACCGTTGGTTTTTTCAAGCCCTCGCGACAGAGAAAACAGGGTGGACTCCCTTCATTAAAACTCTTCGAATCATATCTGGGCAGCTGGAGCTCGACTCGGAGGAAGTGGCGGACATGGGATTACCGCTGCCGGAGCACGCAACTCAGGATCTCCTCATATCGGCCCTCTGGTCGATAAGGAACGCTCGAACAATCATGTAACATCTTTCTCTTGACTTTAGATCATATCTTAGTGACCTAGACATTTGCAGATGGAGAGTCGGACAAGATGCGCCCGGATGGGAGCGGAACACCATCTCCTATTTCATCAACACATTGCATTCGCTTAATGATCTCCAATTGGATCTACAAGAACCCATTTACCTCCAATTGGGTGATTTGCCATGTCTGCGCAAGTTGGAAATCAGGGCACGAGATGGCATGGCAGAACCACTTGTCCAGCACGTTTCCGAGGTCGTCGCACAAAGTCGCAGTCTCACCTCGCTGCACCTGCCCGAGTCCAGCGCGTGGTCAGAAGTGTGGAAAGTCCTGGGGAACAAGACTGAGTTGCGGCTGAAGGAAATCAGCACCCCTACTGTCACCCCTGCGCTTATTGCGTATCTCGTCTCTTATTCAGGAATCGAGAAATTAAATTTACAATCCCTGGATAAAGGATCTGAAGATCGACTCGCCGACAATTTTGCCAACAGGGTTCTGCCCAGACACGCGGAGTCGCTCGTGGAGTTGTCCTGCATCTCGCAATATCCAAGCCGCTGGAGTTTTGGAACGCACAATGTAGATGCGATTTCACAGCTGTACAAGCTTACGAGGCTCGAGATGAGCGTCAACCTCGCAGAAGTAACCTTGGCCAATTCAACGACGAATGCTGTGGTATGTATATTGTAACCTCGTCCGAGCCACCGGTAACCCTGCCCATAGCACCTTCTACTCAGAACAGCGGGCCTCCTGCCAGCACTCTGTACCCTGATCATATGCCCAGCAAGTCATGCACGCCCGGGGGGTGTATACCACAGGATAACCAGGCTCATCTCGACGGCGGTGACGAACTTCAAAACCCATGTGCATTCAAGCACCATTGTGCATGTACACCACAAGTTGTTCGAGCTGAAGCCTGTTAACGTTGCAGACGCAGCGAAGGACTCCGAGGAGTTTCTGGGATACCTGGAAATTCCCTGATGGGTTTACCGGCTCCTACCTCTTGGTTTGAACGGCTCCACTCTCTCGGAATTTTTCGTAATATAATGCAGTATTGTTTCCTGTCTGTACTTCTATCTTATGCCGGCAAGCAAACATCTATATTACAAAAGAGAAAGCGTCGGAATCAGGAGGCAAACAGAGGTAGTCTCTCCTAGACAGACGCTTCAACACATACGACGCTCGTACCTCGCGTGTGTTGAAAAACAGAGGCAAGCATAATGGCCATTCTGATTGGCTGACGACTGCAGACCGTTCTTTTGCCCTCTCTCCCTGCTTTCTGCACGAGCTCGCGCAGATTGCAAGTTGAGAACTCTCCTCTGGATTTCATATGTTACAGGATTTTAGAGAAGGGGGGCCATGACGAGCCACTCTCCGAGTGGCAAGGAGTGGCCGCGGAGCACACAAATGTTGACCCAGATATGTAAATAATTTGATAGCATGAAAACAAGAAAGCAACCCATTTGTGGGCATCTTCATGAAGAAACCAGTGGGTCAGTCTGAATTCCCGTTGCATAGCACGGGTTACTGCGAGCTGGCACAGCGGAGTCCAGCTCGCGAGGGAGGTCTGGGAGGATGATGAGAAAAGAAGGAAAAAAGAGTAAGATATAAGGGTACGCACCGTTTCGATCGCGGCGCACGAGGTCGAGGACGCTGTCAGTGAGGGTGACGACGGCGTTGCACGGGCTCAGAGACAGTGGGGCGGCCAGGGTCCGTCGCCGCGTCGTGCGATGGAGTACGGCGAATGGACGCCCGTGCAAATCGGTTCGCTGCGGGTACTGCGCAGAGACGCCATACGGTGAATCGGCGGGCGCAGACGACGCGTACGCGGCGAGAGTGCATCGTATATACGACGGGGAGTGGGCGGTTTGAACTTGAGATTCTAAGGTTGCATTGCCGATTTCGGCTTAAAGCGCATCACTGTCACTTTGACGGCATCGAACCGCCGCCTCGCGCCACTCGTCGCCGACCTTCGGTCGCTCCTCGCGGCCGGGAGGTAGTAAGGATAATTAGGACGTGAAATAGACGCGGAGGGAGAAGGATGGAGTGTGTGGATAAGAATGAGCAGATTTACTCGCCTGGAAGGTAAAATCCTAGCGCAGTTTCGTCGTATACACCCTGCATGCGTCGTACCCATTCCAAAAGACGTCCTGGAGGCTTTGTCACGCTGTGCTTGGGACGGACTCGAGAACACGGCGGATACCTGAGTTTTTGTGGGGAAAATGTGAGAGGGGATTGAGCGGGCAATATTTTTGAAGGGGAAAGGTAGAAAAGGACGGAATAGGGGCAGACCTCGGGTGGCTTGAGGACTGCAGCCGAACTAGAGGGCAACGCATGGGGCGTGCGCGTCGTCAACGGCGTGCAGGTCGTGGTGAGTAGGTGAGTCGTCGTGTGAGGTGGCGTCGGCAAGGGGGAGGGCGCGCCACACACGCGCAAACAAGCGCGTCGCGTGGATGCAGAGGCGAGTCGGGGCGCGTCGGAGGAGGGCGCGCGGTGACGTCGGGGTCGGGAGGGATGTGACGGGAGGCCTTAGCGAGTGGCGGGGCGACGAGCCGAAGAGATGTCGGAAATGTCAGGTGGAGCCGGTGGTTTCGGCAGTTGTCGGGCCAGCGACGCCGTCGCAGAACGTGGCAGACCTTGGCAGAAAGAGATGCGACCTTGGCGCCGGGAAGGATCGGACTCCGTAGGGCTGTTCACCGTAACCGTCTTACGGCCTTAAGCCGAGTGCGTGAAAAGTAACTTATGTGAACTAACTTTAACTTTACGTGCCCCTTTCGGCACGCGTGCCGTAAGTTAACTTAAGTTTTCCCACGCGTGGCGAATCTAACTTATTTCAAACTCCGCCCGCACGACTATGGCCGCTACACTAGGAATCCCGTCCGCCTCCTAGACCATCACATTTCAGTGTGGCAGAGGTAATTACTAAGCCATCTAACTATTCCAAATATGTGCTAGGTTGTAAGGCATATCTGAATATATTTACGTGCCTGACTCTCAGAAAAATCGACTTCACCGTGATTGCTCAGCTTTATAATGGCCAGGAGTCGCCAGAGGGATCTCAAATTATTTGGAGAGCTTCTTGAGCATGTATATGTACCAAAAGTATCGCTGAGCTCATCAAATTATGTTCGCTAGCCTTCACGTGAGCTCATCGCACTTGATCCCGTTTTATAACCGTGGTGGGCATCGACCGGTGAAGCATTTGAATCCTGGTCGTTTTATAGAGCAAGATAACTCACCCCAGACTCGTAGTGTCCCATTATTCCAAGGATGTGCAGAAAACTCTGGGCGGGATTATCCCGGGCAATTCGAGTGCACTGCAGGCTTCGGCAGCCATCCGGACTCCAACGCTCGGGCTTCTCCCCAAACTATATGCATCTTGCTGCACTACATATTGGTGTGCTCGTTCTTCCTCTCATATTCTAATTCTGTGTTGATCTACGAAAGGTTTGGGGCCTATGGAATCGGATCGAACCTCCCTGGACATCACAGTGAAATGAAGTTCAAGTTCGAGGCATGCTTGCAATCAAACTGCTGGAGAAAAGGTGTTAAGTAACTGCAAGCTATGGTAAGTTCACAACCTCCCTTCACTTTACTTAACTTAGCGGTAAGCTACTTAAGTTCACTTGGCCCGCCAAGTTAGATCAAAACAAGTAACTTATGCCATCAGATGGCACCGATCCTCTGCGACAAGTAACTTATCCCATCAGATGGTATCAAACGCGGCAGGTAGACCTCCCGGGAGTTGATTATGCACTTAATTTTTCATTCAAAGGAGACTACCTGCATTCAGATGACCTGGGACCCTTTTCCAGACTCTCCAAGGTACAAACACTGTCACAAACAGGAATCGGGTTATGACTCCAAGCTCACATGCTGCCAGTGTTCTCTGAGCATACATCCTGCTCGGGGGGATGCATAAACCACCTAGATATTTTCAATGTCCATCCCAGGAGCCCGTATCGGGACCTTGTTGTCTAGTTCTGAACCAAGCTCTGAGTATTTAACAGACAACATTCTCCATTTGATATTATACCAAAACAAGCTGATCAACAGGAAATCAATTCAAAAAATGTAGTGGAGGACAATCCCGCCATAGAGAACAATGCCTTCTGCAGGGTCTGGGAAAGTCACGAAGTAGTTGGTCCATTTCAAGAAAGCCCGCTTACACTGTCGTGACCACCTGCCTTTCTACTCAGCAGGTGCTGCAGACACCCATAGATGATATATGAACCATTAAATGGTCGAACAACTTCGAGGAAATGAGCCTGCATCCTCCAAGTTCACTGCAAGCTAACTCAGATAAAGGGGATGAAAGTAACTTGAAATTAACTTGCCCCGCCATAAGTACCGTAAAGTTAATTTTAGCAGGGCAAGTTAATTTACATAAGTTACTTTTGATGGCACCCCTTAAGCCGAGCCGTCAATACGACTGCCGTATCTCTGGAGTCGATTTGACGTTACGGCTCTGCTACGGCTGGGTACCGAACAGAGCCGTACCGTAGAAGCCGTATACGGGTGATCTCGGCAATCATTTTTGGGCTGTACTCAGGGGAGTTCGGACGGGCGCCGCCGCTGCGCCTTGATACAATCAGCAGGCACTGCCGCATCGGACCAGCTCTCAGGCTGGGATTTATTCTTCTGCAATATCGAGCTCCAATATAACAAGCTCCGCATTTTGGCCTTCTATTGCGGGTTAACATTCTTTGCGCTGCTCTAACTTCAAGTTCGTGCCGGCTTCATATTTCCAATTCCCGAGTTACCATATGCACACGGTGCAATTTTCATGCTGCACTTTGAGGTATCTGTGTCGTCTGCACAGCCAGAGCATTCTTGGCTCGTTTCAGGCTGGAATTGCACATGGTTGTGGAGATGAGTATTTTTCTTAAATAGTGCGAGGCCGTTGCATATTTCCTCCATGGGCACCGCTTCATCGCAGACAGTTTCTGTCCGTGATATCTACGAGCCTTCGTCGCGTTGAGTCCTATTTTTTTTTTTTTTTTCGCTCCTGAAATACCATTTTCAGAGCCAAAATCTGGTGTATACATGCATGGTGTTCTCTCGTTTTCGTTGCAATGCTCCATCGGATATCGGACCGCCTGGTGGTTCGCTGGGGTGCTTCCCCTTGTCCTGTCCCCACTGCTGTTGATCTACTTCGTACTCTTGTCCCCCGACTGTTACTGGCACGCCCTTGAGGCACTTGAATTGGGCTCGCAGCGTGGGTCGCTTCCCGGGGCACTGGTGTTGCTCCAGTTATATTTTATGCTGTTTGCCCTCGTCACCGGTACGTTAAAATTTGGAGTAGATGATACGTGAACTGACGATCTTATGAATAGTTCACGTCATCTGTCCGCGGCTTTTCACCCTGTCGCAGTTCTTTTTCTGCAAGAAATTGCGGTATCATCGGTCCCACTCCTCGCATATTCGTTGATAAGGCGTGCATTCAAGCACGCATGAAAATTGTGATTTTCGCGATTTTCAACTTACCATTTACTGCCCGAGTAAGATTGAACCAAGGGTACACATTCTGCCCGGAATGGTGTACTACACCGCAGGAGCCGTAAAGCTGGCATAAACACATGCTTCCAAGCTTACACGATGGCCCTTGACGGGGCCTGAATTGAGATTGGAGCCTTGCCAGGCACCCCACTAACACGAGCGTTGGTTAAATACCTCGCCGGTGAAGTGTGCTTGAGGTGAACAAGGGAGTAGGAAATATTGAAGTCTAACAAGAAACAAGAAATGTGCCAGCATTGGTTGATCCAGGACCATTGAATATGAACAATGAATTTTGATAACCAGAGATAAGATTAGAGAAGAGCGGCCAACTGGGCTTCGGCCGAAGTTCTACTGAAACAGTTCGTACCTGCCAATGAATGGCGTGTGAATGGACGGGGAACTCTGCCCGAATTTACACACGGAACGCCGCGCGGGTCCGAATATAGCTCCGAATAGGGCCCCGTACTTCCAAAACAGGTGTAGAAACCACCGAATCGGCGCGCCCAGACTGATGTGGGCTGTGCTGCTGACTGAGAGAACCATGAATACCCCATTTAATATTTATCTCCTTTTACTCTTGTAGCAGTATAAAAGCAGTAGCATTATTCGTTTGTAGGGTAGTACACTCTCCCCCCCGATTGTGGGTTCTTGAGTAGACTCGAGACTGAAATAAAGCGGATTGAATTACCTTTGAATTGAGATTACCTGAGCGCCCCGACTCTGAATAACTGAACTGCCTAAGTGCTCGCCGATTGGCTTGTAGCCTGCAGTATCTAGTATCAGTCTCGCACTCCTTGATCCCTTGAAGCTGAAAGCTCGGGACTTGGTTTTAGCCAGCATCTCCCAATCGTATTCATCCTTACAGTTAAATTCCTTGAAGCTGTAAGCTCGGAATAGACTTATTTCCTTGAAGCTGTAAGCTCGGAACAGACTTATTTCCTTGAAGCTGTAAGCTCGGAATAGTCACCCCATCTTTGCCGTACGGCTCCGCTGCATTTCTGTGCTCAACCCCCTAGAATTGATAGAGCGTAGCTTCTGCGTTCACAGACACTTTGAATTTGAACCCGAGATCTCTTGAAGGGTGATACGTACCCTACATCCCCGAACACACACACGAAGTATTTGAGATTGGTTGTGAATAAGATTGTATTAGATTTTGGTGTTAGTTGAGTTATCTCGCTACACTTCGATATCTAGTCCGATTTGATTTCACGGCTGCACTCAGGTGCACCGTTTCATCGTCTCGACCGCTTTCGGAAACTCGTACGCAATGGAACGGTCACAATCTTTGTCAGAGGTGCTCAAAGACGTTCTGTACCTATTCGTAAGTCAACTGCTTCTCGAAATTCATCTTCCAATTAATATCTATTTGCAGTGATCTCGAGAAATACAATGGTTGATGACAAGTTGATGATGTCCTTGATACACTCCGAAAGCGAGGCCACATTCCCAAACGGTCCCACAATTCTCACTGCCTATATGAGGCCGGCCAACTTCAACGGCTCACTGGATATTGCACGATGGGAGAGTTAAATATCGGCTCTCTCTCACACCTTGAACTCCGCGTCCGCGTTCTTGGTGGTTCTAATCCTGGTAAATTATCTCTGTCCTCCGACGTAATGATGCCTGACATTGACATTGATTTAGATTCCGCTGATAGACAAGACCCCGCCTCAAATGGTGCGCAGTAATTTACTTCCATGACTGGTACATGTCGCTCACATTGATTTAGACTCCACTGGCGGACAAGGTTCTTCAAGCGGTGCGCGGTCATTTACTCCTATCTGCGATACTGAGTTCACTGACTGAATGCAGGTCGACCCCAACGCAACAAAAATCCGCATATGGCTGCCTATCTCGAGGCCGAGACCCTTGATGACGACGGTAACCCAGTTCCGACGAAGCCCAAGCCCACCACTCGGAAACGTCATCCGCAGAACCGCCCGCAACATGACACCACGGATAAAAAAGGTAAAAAGAAGGCGCCAAGCAGGAGCTCCGGTGCAGAGGAAACTGCCGACGAGCGAGATTCGGACTTCGAAGCAGGTCCCGGCGAGTCCGACTCGGAATCATCGGAGGGCGATGTCCAGATTTTGAATAGCGAGGCAAGTGCTCACTCTTATGATGGATATGATGCTTACAATAAATAGCAAGACTGTTCCTTCACTTTTTGGGGGCAGTCTTCCCAAACGGAAAGCCTCAGCAGCGGCTCAAGGCAAGCCAGCGAGGAAAAAACATCACCGCTCCGACTCCATCACTGGTCCTTCTCCGTCCCCTGCACCCACGACCTCAGCAGCAGGCGCTTCGGAGCCGCCGAAAAAGCCACACACACTGTCTTTCGAGGTCTTCAACAGGACATCCGGGAAAATATTCGGAAGCTCCCGGAAGACATTGCACCTGCGATCAAGCAAGGTCTTATTGCCGTGCACACCAAACTCAGCGACTATTACACGAAGTTCGATGAGTGCCCGTATTACACGTGGGCAGCCCGTGCGTCCTTATTTTATTCTACAACACAATCTCACCGTACTGTTTCAGTCCTCGATCCTCGAATTTCTTGTGAAGGCATCCGCACAGATTATGAGCATGATGGGTCACTCGCGACATGTCTCACTGAGGCTAAAAGCTCACTCCAGCGACACTACGAGGAGAACTATGTACAGAGTGCGAGTTCGAGCAGTGAAACTGCCCCACCGATCGCCGAGACATCTTCCCTTGCTCCCAAAAATCGCTTCTCGGACCGTTACAAGCGCCGAGAGCGTGTGAACGCTGACGAGCTGGCTGAATATTTTAAACTTATACCAAAAGATTTCGATGCATGCGACCCCATTGAATGGCGGATTACGCGTCGCGCGCAGTTTCCCACACTCTATTGGTTTGCACTTGACGTGTTGTCCATTCCCGGTGGGTTCACTGAAGTTACTTCCTAATTGTCTGACTTCTCGCGGCTCATTCAGGATCCGCGGTCGCTGTCGAAGGGATCTTTTCCTGCGGGCGGGATACCATTAGTTTACGTCGCTCCAGTCTCGAGCCGGAGACAATCCGGACCCTCATGCTGGTCAAAAACAGGTTGCGAATGGCTCGCAGAGACATATCTGCACGCCTAGGGGACGCACTTTAATATTCTTTACCCCTCGGCCGAATACTTGCCTAATAAACTCAATTCAGCCATTTTCTGCGGAGTGAGAAGCAACCGTATAGCCGTATACGGCCGTAATACGGTACCGTCCGTACCGTACGGCATCCAAGTTTCTTCTTGTACGGTATGGTTTCGGTCGGACAGGTACCCGTATGACAGCCGTCGGTATACGGCCGTATGCCGTATACGGTACAGCGAACAGCCCTAGAACTTGAGCATAAGTGGTTCGGCGATTTAGCCAAGATTCAACTATGGATATGCGCCTACAAAGCTTGAGATGAGTGATACAGCTGGTGAAAATAGCAAGGATGGCGGAGGCGCCTGACGCGCTACACGGGAAATGCGGTTGTCCGCATGTTTCCCAAACGGGAATGTGACGCACGTCCTGCGTAGGACGTGGGCCTCTTAGGGAGGTTATGCACCGACAAAATATAGTAAGAGGGCATTTATGTAAGTCCGTAGGACTTCCCTGAGGTGCCGCTAACCTGGTACAGTTTACACGATTCGTGGGAGGGGATAAATTTACGCAGCAAAAATAGATATCTTAGTCTATTTCCTCGCTTGCTGTGAGAAGAATGCCAGGGTCCGTGATTCATGCCGGGATCAACATTGGTGGGGGTAAATTTTCGCAGCTAGAAATAGATATCTTAGTCTATTTCCGCTTGCTGTGAGAAGAATGTCGGCCAGGGTCCATGATTCATGCCGGAATCAACATTGGTGGTGGTGGAGGTTCTTCCGACCAAGCCCACGAACGACTCGTGGGGGAAATGACATCCTCGACGACGAGCACACCATCAAATCACCCAATGAATACCCGACTCATGAGTCTTCTTCAGCACAGGTAAATACAACTCCTTATCCGTACCCGACTTTCCGCCCATGACAGATGGAAATCTCTCGTATGAATCCACCGAGTTGGGTCGGTATATTTACACTGGCTTCACGATTGCATTTTAGGACGTTGGAATGCAACACCTTTGAGACCTTTATTCTCACACATCACCGAGTTTTCGCATCCCGTAGTATCGGTAAGTACACGTGCATGTTTTAGAACGCCTCGCAGCCAACCTCCGGCGTACTACAATCTGTTACCACAGTCGCCGGGACCGGACCGGCAATATGCATGTGTCCGGACGGACACGGTCGCGTTGAACCGACGTGAAACTCCCTGAATTAAACCCGCTGTGCATCCCAACCCGCTTCAATTCTTACTGAATGAGCATATCTCAAGTTAGCCGGAAGGGCCGATGAGCAGTATAAAAGCAGGGTTGCGAAAGCCCAGAGAGACTCAGCCTTTACCTGCTCATTTGGCTACCGTCTTCGGAATCCTGAGCCCCGATTGCAATGCTGTCCACGACATTTGTTCTGCTCGCCGCTCTCGCGACTGTTTCCAATGGTGCCACCTCTCCTCTGAACCTGACTTTGTCGAACTGACGAACGTTTGTAGCGGCGCTCACTCGTCGTGTGGTGTGCCCCGACGGCAACACAGTGTCTAACGAGGCCTGCTGCGCTCTGTTCCCCGTGCTCGAGGACATCCAGACGAACATGTTCGCCGACGACGACTGCAGCGACGCCGCTCATACCGCCCTGCGCGTCGCTTTCCACGATGCCATCGGCTTTTCGAACAGCAACCCGAGCATGGGGTATGAAATTATATCCTCCTCTCCCCTGCTGATACCGCGGCTGACCAATGCGACAGTACTGGCGCAGACGGCTCGATCTTCATCTTTGCGGAGACTGAGCTCGACTTTGACGCCAACCTCGGCATTGCCGACGCCTTCAACCTCGAGGCGCCTTTCATCGCAAAGCACAACATCTCAGTTGCCGACTTGTACGACTTCCCGTCAACAAATCTACGTCTTTCTTACTTACATCTATCCTAGCATACAGTTCTCCGCCGCGGTCAGCTTGACGAAGTGCCCCGGTATCCTTCGCCCGACGTTCATGTTCGGCCGTGTCGATGCGACATTCTCCGCTCCAGATGGCACTGTCCCCGAGCCTTTCCGTACGTGCTTACGCCAGTACAGACGTTGACGTTCTGAAGTCCTCTCAAGAGACCGTTGGCGACATTCTCTCCCGCATGGGCGACGCTGGCCTCACCCCTGCAGAGGTTGTGGCGCTCCTCGCATCGTACGCAATTTCTAGGAGTCATTTCACTCGTAGCTTACTGTCATGTTAGCCACTCCATCGCCGGAGCCGACGATGTTGACCCGTCCCTATCCGGTCTGCCTTTTGACTCAACGCCCTCGGTCTTCGACACCCAGTTCTTCGTCGAGACTCAGCTCAGAGGCACCCTCTTCCCCGGAACGGGCGGAAACCAGGGTGAGGTCGAGTCTGCGGTTGCCGGCGTGCTGCGCCTTCAGTCGGACTCGAATTTGGCCCGCGACTCGGCAACCGCCTGCCTCTGGCAAGCGAACGTCAACAACCAGAAGCTGATGGCATCCTCCTTCCAGCAAGCGTTCGCGAAGATGCAGGTCCTCGGCCAGGACGTTTCGAAGATGGTCGACTGCTCCGAGGTCATCCCCGTCCCCCCAACCTTGTCTGCTAGCGCAGCCCAGGCGTTCTTCCCCCCTGGCCTCACCCACAACGACGTCGAGCAGGCGTGCGCCTCGACGCCATTCCCGAATCTCCCGACTGCCCCCGGTGCCCAGGAAGCCGTCCCTTCGATGTACGTTGTTCCCCTTGCATATGCAGCTCCCAAAGCTGACCGATCATTGCGCTCCAGCGTTCAGGACCCTGCGACCAACGGCGCGTGTCAAGACGACGGTACGGGCTGTAATGCCGAGTTCACCAGGCAGCCCGCTTGATGCGCCTTCTGATATTTGTGTGCGGTTCCGAAGTTGTTGTATATTCCTAGTCCATCGCCCTCTCGTTTATAGACCTTCGTTGAAAATATATATATTTGATCTGGTTTCCTGGCAAGTTCTTGCCTTCTACCGCATGAGCGCCTTTTGAGGTTGTAGGTGAATTTGTCTGGGGTTCATTGATCAGTATCACTGGCGCCGGTCGCTCGCCTCTAAAGTCATGCGCGGGCCGCTGATATCGACGCCGGCACCAGCGGAATGTGCGCATGCGACATGCCGCACCGAGCAGTGGAAAGGAATCGGCAGCCGCAGAGGTGTTGCAGTAGCTGGTGAGGAAGAAGGCGCGGAAGGCAAGGAGCTGCATCATGAGCGTTAGCCGCGCTCAAGCGGAACAGAGAGGAGACGTGCATAGATCACGACGAAGTTGCTTGTTAGCGAAACCGTGTGTGTATGCGATGAGCGCGAGCTAATAGTCAGTAGCACACATTTGAGCGGTTTGGTAGTGCCTACTGGCAATATAATAAGTCAGAAAATCCCTTCAAGCACCTTACGTTTTGCTACGAGTCAACCGTGAGCAACCGACTAACGAGAGCGAATCTTCGTTAGACGTGACTACGAGAGCAAATCTTCCAGTCTTAGGAAAGTTGCGAGGATGTACAAAACGCGGCTCGCACGCCTACTTGGGAAACACGGCACTTGGGATGAAACACGGCCCAGAGCCGTCTTTAATCCCCAAAGGCGGCCCTTGCCAATTTGGGAGTCCACAAGGCCTGGGTATAAAGCCACTCCTTTCCCCCCCTTCTCTCCCTTCCCACCCTCCCTTGCTACCCATGCAACCGACCCCGAGCATCAACGGCACGCCAGGACGATGTCAAACTGTAAACAACGGATGCACCGGTGAGTTTGAAATAGTATACCAGTGGTGGGTTTACGGGACGGTGCGCATCATCAGCTGGCCACCGCCAATCATTCCCTTCGCGCACCGCATCTGTGGCACAGCACCTGCTGCAGTGTGCCGGAGTCTCCCCGGGATGTGCGGCAGGCCGGCTCGTTTATGTGCCATCTCGCCCATCTTCAACGGGGATTTTCCCAGTAGTTCTTAGATACTATAGAGTTGCTCATTAGTGTATTGAGATCAGATAGAATCCTGTACATTGCATTCATGAGTGCTAGCCACATACCTTGCTTCCACGAATCAACGTAGGTGTGGCCATGAAAAAGATTAAATTCGTCCATAATTCGGGCCGTAAGTTATGTAACGTATATTCCAGGGTAATCGAACACGGTAACACCAAAAACAAGATGTCTGTGATATGTGGTTCATACATGTATATTTACCCACTGAACTGACTGATGTATGTTCCTATGGCCGCGAAGGCATAAATTGAAGAGATAGAGTATTCCAATTTTGAATCAAGTGCTATTATTTGCCAATATATGGAAGGGCCGTGCTCTCTCTCAAACACGGCCCTTGGACCGTGGATGAACGGGTGAAGGGCCGCGGATGGCGCCCAAGTGCAGTGTTTCATCCGAAGGGCCGTGTTTCCCGATTAGGCGTGCGGGCCGCCTTTCGTCGATCTCGGAAAGTTGCCGTACTAAACCTTAAAGCAAGCGCGCAGCTTTGCCGTAAAGTAGCTGTGGGTTTAAACTTAGATTCACGCGAACTGAAGTTCAATGAGATAATTGGGGTACAAGATCAATTATATTCATATGTGGACGGTGGTTGACTTTCCATAAGCATAAAATATCCCTGAGCCATTTTCGAGGGTGCCAGCGATGCCATCAAATGCTGGGATATTCAAGTCGGCCTTTAACAGCCTGCATTCCCATAAGATAGAATAAATAAATCAAACTGGCCCTTTGTCCAAGGGCTGGAATGCACTCCGAGAGGCAGCAGGAAGCTGTTCGAATTTCCCTGAGATGAATTGGGAGCCTCGTGGTTCCAAATGAGGGTGCAGAGTGGTCATTCACCACCCAAAACGGTTTGTTCCATCTAATATAATCAATCGGAGGGGTCCCTACCCCCTCTACAGATTATCATAGATTTGTCTTAAATCTTGTACGTTTCTCTGTCTCCCACTTGATGGGGTCCTGACAGCTGCCTCGGCATCTCGCCGAAATGAACGAAAATAATCCGCACAGACTTCCTATGCTTATGGAAAGACATCCAGTAGTCCTTTAAATTAGCTATCTACGGAATATTCTACGTTTTTCTGTAGTATTCTACTGTATTCTACGCTGTCCAATTCCGAGTCATCGGGTATTATACCCGCTGCTGGAGAGTTCGTTGGCCGCCATTAGCCACCAGTGATTATTGGTGGCCATCGATGGACGCTGTATGGCGTTGTGTACCAATGTTCTCGCCAAGCCCCGTCAATCACCATCGGCATCCGCCGGGTAGCGCCTTATCTCGCCACCGAATTCCACCGGAATCCAGTGGAGACCGATCAAGAACATCGATAATATAAACACTTAACCATCGGACACTAGACTTCCCACACGCTGTTCAATATTGGAGCTGTTAAATGCTAATTGAACCTAGTTGGACGTTAGTTTGAACTGAAGAATGCAAGGTTTTTTTCACTCTGCAGGTACAAGACAAATTGTGCGAGAATTTACTATTCCACAGCGCCTAACTGGTGTGCATGCCGTGTGATATTAGAATTAATCATTATAAGAATTATTCCTCTACTAGTAGTTCATAATGAGAGCGTGAAGAGCACATGCTAATACACCCTACAGCCAATTTCGGGCAGAAATTATGTATCTGATGCTCATTTCATAGCCTCACTCGAAGGGTTCTAGTGCCGTTAGGACCGTGTGTCTGGAAACGAATAGGGCATCTTTCTTCCATTCAAGTCACTTGCAAACCATGATATTTCATTTGAAGCCACATCTCTGATAAGGAAACAATTTGGAAAAATAGGTAAAAGCCATCCTAAGCCAATGGAATACGATGGAATCCAGCAGCAATGGGTGACTATCGAGCGCTTGCAGTCCGGCAATATCCGTTGAAACCATCATGGGCCAATGGAATTCTCGTCAAAGGCGAGTCACTGAGGTCCAACACATGCCAGTGGGACTGGGCGGGCACACTGGAAACCAATAGGGTGTTTCAAACATCTGATTTTGAGCCCCAACTCGTGCCCCAACTTGCCTCGAAGTTGGGGCACAAAAATTGTTCGGGGCACAAGTTGGATGTCAAATCGTGCCTAACCTCACGATTTGACATTCAACTTCTGCCCCAACTTGGTGACCCAACTCGGTGCCCCAACTTCGCTTACTTTTGGTGACCTTCGGCCGGTCAGCGCTCGGCCGCACTTGTAATTATGTAATTGTAGCGAAAACTTTGCACCGCACTACCTAGTACCTCTCTACGATGCGCCCGCGCCCGTGTCCGCTGCTGAAAAACCCGTCCAAAAAGCCTGCAAAAGTAGAGCAAAGCCTAGATGATCCACCTCTACCCCCTCCTGCGATCGAAATAGTCAACAATTCGGATGACAACTCATCTGGCGAAGTGATGAGGAAGCCAAGAAGAGGCCATATCTGTCCGCGTTGGGACGTTGATCGTGATCTGCGACCCATGCAAAGACCCAAGTTGAGGCTATGAGAGTAAGGAAATAGCCCAAGGTATTTCACACATGTGCCCCAACTTGAGCCTCAACTCGGGCCCCAACTTGGCCGAGTTGGGGTCAAGTTGGGGTGCAAGTTGGGGCACAAGTTGGGGCTCAAATTCAGATGTTTGAAACACCCTAATGTTTTCCGTTGGTATCCAACGAGTCAGCTCTAGGTCCCGGCGGAGGCCGATACTGACCAGTGCCGATCGGCCGGCTTGTCAGTGCCGCGTATATTACTGGAGTCATCGGGCTGTGTTCAAGTTTTAAACACGGCCACGTGTTTCATGGGAGCCGAGTCAGCGTTCGAGGTTGAGTTGATTGAGACTCTATACTGAAGAAGGAAGTCCCATCACAGAGTCCCCCAGTCTCAATTCATATGATAAAAAAACTTGTTGTTACAGTGTGCATTAATAAATAAAGTACAAACCCGTAGGTAAATAATACATAACTCGGAGCGCTCAAGAAGCTCAGACGGGTGTGATCATGTACAATGACGAAATCCTCTCCGAATCCTCCAACGCCATGATCTCCGTGTCCAACTCGTTTATGGTGAAGCCCTGCTTTGATCCGATGCTCTGGCTAATCATCATGCAGTGTGCGCGCAACTTGTATCCGCGACGCATCATCGTATCCGAACGCTACGGCCGCAGTTATGTCACTGTCTGGCCTTTACCCTCCCTACGATCGCTCGCGCGAGAAACCAGGAGAACAGTTCCTCCGCATGTATCTCCATGAGCAGTGAAGAGCGCACTGAAGTCCATCGCGTTAGCGTAAACCGCATGGCTCCGCCACTGCCGTAACAAGCGCTCGGGTTGGTACGCTGCAACATCTCCTCGTGGCCCACGTTGATTGGAGCGCTGGGGTGCCACGCTGAGTGATAACCGTGAGCGAGCGATTCGAGGATAGCGTAGGTGAGATAATGCACATAGTAAACCCATATCTTCTGGATTGTGGTGGCGAACTCGATCGCCGGCTCTCGTGTCGCGAAGCCGGGTTTGTCGTTCGTTCGAGGCATGCTGTGTCCGCGGAAGAGGCTGATTCCCGGCGGCGAGCAGTAATCGATTTCTTCGAGTGCGGCGAGAGGTATGCTCAAGGGAACACGGAAGCCGCTATCGTGATAGCTCGGATAGTGCTTGTTGGCCACGCAGTGTATGACTGATGTGAGTCGCTCGAGACTGTCGTAAAGTGGCTCAAGATACATCGGCCGGATGTAGTAGGTGACCAAGCCCGAGAAGGCCTTGCACTTGTGTTGGAAGGTTTGGGTCGCGCGGATTGTCGCGCCGAGCAGGGATATATAAAGCAAGAATAGTACGGGGGTACAGGTGCGATGGGGATTAGACCTGGCGTAATGTAACGAGACCAAGACCATATTTCAACAGCTCGATGTCGTCCAATGTGAGAGCGCGGAAAGGAGCGCCCGGGCCGATGGCGATACCGTACAGGAGAGTGTGTGGGGCATTTGCACGTCGTAGTCCCGGTGTGTTGAAAGTGTTTGAAAGTCAACTTCATGGGAAATTGGACCGGCGAGATTCCCTGGGTTATTCCAGATTAATGGTGGGCATGGGGCAACTGTCAAAGAACACCTGACCGCACTCTTTCCCGAGGCGGAACTCCTTGAGATATTTGCGAATCTCTTCCGGGTCGGAGGCGCTGTTCAGGCAAAGGACATAAATACCATCCATGGTGGAAATGAATGGAGTGAGGTCGTAATAAATAAGAGGAGAAGGGTGCAAAGATAAATAAACGGGAAAGGTGGAATGGAATGGTGATCGTGCTGTGGGCGAAATACGCTACGCCTGGTCAGGTGTGCAGCGCAGGCTAGAAAGATCGAGAAGGAATACTCGCTTCCTCACCTCCATGGAGTTCTGCGTGGTTCTTGAAGTTGAGCCACTTTTCCAATACTGCTGGAGCGTTGCGGAGCCCTTTCTTGGTGAGCCATTCGTCATTTTCGGGCCCGAACCCTTTCCACCTGACCTTGAACTGATGAATGCGCCTACCGCGAATCTTGCGGAAGCATTCCGCGATGATGAAGTCAATTCCAACCTCTGGATTAACTTCAAAGTCGTTGCAGTTGAGGTTTTAGTTGGTCGGTCTCAAACATTAACGTTAACCGGCACAGCGGAGTCCAGCTCGTTATTATTACACGTTGAGGGCCGTTTTCGACGGCAAACCCCGTCTCATCCTGCCGGGGGGATGGGATAGGTCTGGGAGGATGATGAGAGCAGAAGGAAAAAGAGTAAGATATAAGGGTACGCACCGTTTCGATCGTGGCGCACGAGGTCGAGGACGCTGTCGAGACGCTGTCGGTGAGGGCGATGACGGCGTTGCACGGGCTCAGAGGCGGTGGAGCGGCCAGGGTTCGGCGCCGCGTCGTGCGATGGAGCACGGCGAATGGACGCCCGTGCAAATCGGCTCGCTGCGGGTACTGCGCGGAGACGGCCAGTGAATCGGCCGGCGCAAGCGACGCGTACGCGGCGAGAGTGTATCGTATATACGACGGGGAGTGGAGGGGGGGAGGCTCGGTGACGTGGCGTCGGCAAGGGGGAGGGCGGCGCCACACGCGCGCAGACAAGCGCGTTGCGTGGATGCAGAGGCGGGTCGGGGCGCGTCGAAGGAGGGCGCGCGGCGACATCGGGGTCGGGAGGGATCGGCGAATGCGACGGGAGGCCTTAGCGAGTGGGGGGTGGGGTTTGCGGTTTGGGAGTTATTGAAAGAACAAGGCAGAATTGACGGCTTTTCACCATTCTGCAGAGTTGAGCGCAGTTTGGGCGTAATAATAAGGTGCTTGGGGTGTAACTTTGGGAGGAAGGGTGTTTCAATGTGGGGAACGACCCTATGGAGTTGGATTGTTGAAAAGGCGACGGGCACGCAGTTGTTTTTGCATGGCTACGGTGGCAAGTCCAGGCGTGTTCTTATCGGAGCGGCAAAATTGTGCTCCTTTCGGGAAATTCAGAGCCATGGTTTGCTGGGGGAAGGCTATAGGGGTTGGAACCTAGGAAAATGGGACGTCAGGGGTAGGAGAGCTAGTGATGTTCAGGGCTCGGCTTGAAGCCGAGCCCGCCCAGGCTCGAGCCGAGCCGAGCCCGACACAGGGCCTGAGCGGGCCAGGGCTCGGGCGTGCGGGATGTCAACGCATGTTTTTATCGGGTTCAAATTTTTTAACTCCCGGGTCCCAAAATGGAAATTAGGTGTTCGTGAGGTTCAAAAGCACCAAACTGAGGTATATGTTGGTTTTTGGAGTGTAGGCTGACACACACACCATTATTTTTGCTCTAGAGCTGCTGCTCTTGTTGATTTATTGCACTTTCCCTCAAGCCCGACTCAAGCCCGGGCCTAGGGCTTGCAGCCCTGCCTGCGGGGTCAGGCCCGGAAAATCTGAAGCCCACCCGGGCTTTCAGGCCGAGTCGGGCCCTGAACATTACTAAGGAGAGCACCTAACAAGAACTATAATATTTGAATGATGCGTTTATATACGTTGCATAGGCATGTAACAATGGTTGGTTTGGAGGATGCTAGATCAGCAGGATGTTCGAAAGCGTTTTCGCCGCGCCGAAAGATTTATGGATTGCACGCTCTAGCATGCTGAACCCGAGGTAGTCGGACGCCGAACGCAGAGATAGCTCCGTAAAAAGCTGTTCAAGGAAGGCTACCCGAGGCAGGTTGCGGTTAAAGATGGAAATTCGTGTCACATGAAGTTCAAACTATGCTTTCATGAAGTTTCTCCAATCAGATCGAGAAGATGATATTACAGTACCCCTGACCATGTGCAATCACGTTTTCGATAGTGAAACCAAACAGCGCCTGATATGCACAGTAAACGAGTACAAGAACGATATCAAACTGTAGTACAACATATTGGAAGTCCATGATTGCAAGTCCGTGTATATGGGTCAATCGGAAGAGACCATAGCCATGACGCTCATGTCCTGGCGAGCGATACACTCAGCAGAACTGAATGGTGTATCCAACGCCAGTAGGGCAGGTCGTGGTCGCACCACAGCCAGGGCCGACATTGTTCGCGGCCGTGCAACTGACCGGCGCAGTCGAGCCTACATGACAGGCAAGGTCAAAATGACGCATCCAAATCACCAATGCAAAGATGAACTCACAGCCCGAACCAGGCTTGATAGTGACCGGGAGGTTGAACCCCTCGCCGCTCGTCGGGTTGAAAAAGTCAAGCGACGAAAATCCGTTGATCGTGAACTGCGCCAGCGTTGGGCCAGCTGGCGCGGGACTGGTGCAGTTTTCGCCACCGGTGAAGCACTGGCCCGTCGCGCATACACCCTGCGCGTTGCACCCTGTACGGCCCCACGCGCGTCCAGAGTAGTTCGTCGGGAAGGTAACAACCTGCGTGAGATGTGCGGCAAGCGGGAAGCCGCCTGTCGGGACGCCGCCGAGGAGAACTTGCGGGGTGAAGGCGGGGTCGACCTGCTGTGTACAGTTGTTGAAGACGGAGACTGTAGTGCTGGAGCAGCTGTCAGAAGTGATTCGATATATGTGTGTGGATGACAGCATACAGGGCGGTAGCCGAGGCGACGAGGACAGTGAGGAAGGAGGCAGCTTGAGCAAACATGGCGGTAATGATGGGGTTTTGTGGAGGAATACGGGCTGATGAGGTGTGTTGACTAGATTGCCCTTCCATGCACCACCCAACGTCCCTTATAAACTCCGCCACTCTCTCACCAAACGCGGTCAGGCGGCCTGGTTTGGCCGTGCTGTTACGGAAAGACGGCCATCGTGAAGCCACCTGGGAGCAGGGACGCAGAATCGATCACGTCATCCATCAACTTCGGCAGGCGCATGACGCCATCTGTAGATGCATGGCTAACTTGCGAGAGGGCGTCGCTTGGTCTTGAAGCAAAGCTTCATGGCAACTCACGCACAACTGAGTGTGCAGCGCTGGCCTCGCCACTTCCGCAGTTGCTCTGCGAGTCGAGGTGTATGAAGGGAAGAATGGATGGCTTAGATGAGTGCTTCCGACCACAGCGGTACCGCCTTCGAGGCAGTTCCAGAAGCACCGGTGGAGCCTGGAAACACGTTTCTGGCTGATAGAGCTCGCCTCCCCGTGGCAGTGTTTCGGCAGAGCTCCATAGTGCCAAGACTTCTCGGTAGACCCGCGTAGAGGCATGGCATCTACCGCCGTCTACTGTAGAGCCAGGGATCTATCGTCGATTCTCCCTGCCACAGCCCTCTGGGTAGAGCCCCGATACTCACATCAGCATCCAACTTCAGGCGAGCCATCGGACTTGATGAAAAAACACGTACGTAAAGTCCGAGCCCGCAACCGCCCGCTCTGTCCTCTCCCCCATCTTCTCTCCGTGCCCACTGACTTCGCATAGTGTGTTTCAGCCTCAAGCATGCTTCAATGCTCATGCCATCCATACTCAAGCCACCTCATCCAACTACTACTTCAAATTTTGTGTCCGCAACTCCTCAGATTCGGCCAATGACTTTGCAATTTTCACTCTTCAACACTTCTCGAGCGAGGCACGGCGGCTACTTCAAGATTTTGGGATCGAGCCAGTCCCCACTCGTTCTGACGAATAACTCGCTCCTGCGGTCGGTCTGGGGGAGATTATTTGCCGAGTCCGCCACATCATCTCTAGTTTTGTTAGCACTGTGTTACAACAAGGCGAAGCCAACACAATATTTTTTGTGTTATATACATGTAACTTGGAAGCGCAGCGCAGGCCATACATCATTCTGAAGGAGATCCATTCAGAGGCTAATCCCAGTAGTTGGTGTGAATTTCAATACAAATTGCATTGTCGGAGACAAAGAACTGCCTGGTTCGTATATGGGTATTCAGAAGGTGCTTTGTATGTAACATTGGCGGGAAGACACACCTAGGAATACATGGGGACACCTCCCTAGCACCACTCAGACCTATCTTGGGTGTTTAAACCACAGACATACCCCCTGGTTCTGCTACTGTGGCCCGCGCAGCCAAAAAACAGCCCGTTGACCTACGCCTGCCAGAAGGCTATCAAGTTGGAAAGCATGTAGTGGGGGCACCTCAGGCTGAATGAGACGAGTCGATTGCACTCAGTTTGAAGTGAATCGGTGCAGTGGTTGTCGAGTTATGGCGCTCGCGAGGTTGGGTTGTAAGGTGGCGTTTTGTGATCAAAATCGCGTGACACCAACTATTTTGCAAACAGCAATAAATCGGGTGTTTTAGTCGAACCTTCTCATCGGAGCTCCCCAGTGATAAACGCCAAGGGGCTTTGAAGCTTTCATTCAGCTAGATGCTCACTGGCTGGAATATATCTTGTTGATGATGCCCGAGAAGCCCGAGCGGAATTGAACATCCATCAAATCCATGCGGATGCCTCTGTGGAGCCGTTCATCAGGGATATCCGTATTCATATTCTCACCTCGAAGAGCGCGGTCATTATTAGCCGTGAGGTCCGCGAGGTTTTAGACATGAATGACTCCAGAAGACCATAAGTCCCTGCTTAGCGTCGTCCGTAATAGACTTGTACCGCCACTTAATAATGCCTAATCTCAGTTTCCATCATAAAAGTCCCCAGTCAATTATGCCATCCGGAGTGTATCCCTGGGAATCATTGGTATACCGAAACTAAAAATGTGATACACTATCCATCAAACAAGCGAACATCTATGTAGGTGGTATCATTTTGTCCATCCGTCTCTCCTTCATTCAGCTGCTCAAGCCGTGCACTTTGTTGTAAGTGGGACACAGATTCTCCCAGGCGACTGTTCAAATTTCGTTCATTAGCACAGTGCCCGAGCGGGGGAGAGGGGGGATGGAGAAGGGCTTACCCGGCGGGCGGCTCTGCGTGTCGGGGATGTCTTCTACCAGGACGACGGCGAGGCCGCTGTATCGGAGCAGGACGAGGATCAGCAACAGAACGAAGGAGGGGCGAGCGGGCGGACGTACGTGTCGAGATGCCAGTCGATGTGGCAATGCAGGAACCCTGTGGGCGGACGGTCAGCCGTTCCGAACCGTACCATCAATATACGACGGGTAGATCTTACATGGGCCCGCGTTGTCAGTGAAGAACCTGCGAAATTTATCCAAAATTAAATCATCCGGACGTCGGAGGCGGGATGAGTTGGCCGACAGACATACCGGAACGTAACCAGATCGCCTGCGCCTCCCGTCGACACGACATCCCGAATCACCTGTCAACCAAAAACAAGCAGAAAGTTTTTATTTAGCCTCTCCTCCACCAAGAAATCCGAGAAACGCCGGGACGCACGGGGTTGTCGAAGTTGTAGGTGGCGTTGCCCGCGCTGCGCACGACGTGGAAGTTGTGCTGCAAATATGTATATCAGGCGGTAGTAGCATCAGGCTGCCAGGTGATGCGTACGCCGTGCAGATGGAACGGGTGCTAGCAATAAAAATAAAGAAATGCTGGAGATCAGCGAGGGGCGCTTATGCTTGGGTAGATGATTGAGCCACGTACGGGGGAGCCGGGCGAGCCGCCGATGATGCTGATCTCGATCGACGAGTTGCCGGGCAGGGCGTACATGTTGCTCTGCGGGAGCAGTTCCTGCGCCGTGTGCGCGCCCGAGAGGATCTGCAGTAGCACCGGCACGTTCGGCGACACCCAGCTCTGCATCAGAATCAGCATGCGCAGCTCAGCGCAAGGAGAGGAATGCGGTGGCACGCACCGTGCCGTTGACGAGGAAGTTGAACGTCGCGAGGTCGATCCCGAGCTCGAGCGTCAGTGCCAGGTCGACGCCGTCCGCGCCGGGGACGGGCCTCCCCGGCACGGGCACGGGGACGAGCGGGCGCAGCGCGGTCTCGACGAGCGGGTAGCGCGACGCGGGGGCGGTGGCGTTGGGGTTCGCGGGCGAGGGCGTAGGCGAAGGCGGGTCGCACAGGGGCGCGCCGGCGTACCGCAGGATCGCGAGCCCGGCCTGCGTGGGGGGCTGCGCGACGCCGTCGATGGAGGCGGGCGCGCGGACCCAGTAGTTCGACACCGGCTGGGTCGCGGCGAGGACGAAGGAGTAGCGCTGCCCGGCTGCGCGGACGCGATGTGATGTGAGCGTTGGGCCATCTTATCTTATGGATGGGACTGCGCACCGAAGATGTCGATCGAGTCGACGGTGAGCGGCTGCGTGTTGACGCCGTCGACCTCGATGATCGTCATCGCGTGGCCATCGATGCTGAGGAAATTTGAATGGAATTGAGTGCAACCACAGCAGCGTATGCCTCTGGGGACGCACCTGAACACCCAGCTCGGGTCGCACGCCATCGACACGAGGCGGAACCGGTACCGCTTCCCATGGGCGACGTTGATCACGGCGAGGGGGGACGCGGGCTGCAACGGAGGTGCGGTTAGACGAGGAGCAAGGCGGTTAGAGGGGCGCAATGGGGTTGAAATAAAGGTGGTTCGGAATCCAGGGGTTAGAATAGAGTGAGAGCAGGAGCGAAATGACGTGGACAGAGAGAAGGGAAGACCGGGACGCACCCCACCAGCATATCTCCCCAGCCCGTTAATCAGCGTCGAGTTGAAGATCGGGCCGGAGGTCTTGGGCGAGTCGGGTGACGGGTAGTGGTACCTATGTAAATCGGGATTAATGACATTGTAAGTCGGCAGGCGATGTTAGTCAACGGGGGCGCTCCGTTGATGTACAGGAAAAGGCAGGAGAGAGGATGAAGGAGGGAAGAGGGAAGAAACTCACCAGTCCGCGAGCGTTAGCACCGTCGATTCTACAATCCTCAGTCAGCGGGTGGGAGGGGCAAGAGAGGGGCCGGCGCACCGTCGTCCACGTCTGCGTAAAGCGAATGTTCGTCAGCATCCATCGAGGGCGTAGAGAAGGAGGAGGGGAGGGAAGGAAGACGTGGACTCACCGTACAGCGTCTTGTGCGGGTCTTCCGGGTCGTACACTGCGCCGCCGCGTCAGCCGTTCCGTCTAAATAAGCTAGAAGGAATCGGAGAGGAAGGACGCACCGACGAGCGCGCCTCTGAGGCCGTCGCAGTACTGCGTCGCTTTAACCAGTATCGATCAGCCTTCATTCAAGCCGCCGAGCGCGAGGAGAAGAGACGCACAGAGGTGGGAGTGGTACCAGAACGTCCCCGCTTGCTCCGGGACGGCGAAGTTGTAGAGGAAGGAGTTGTTCGGCGTTATTGGGCACTCTATACGTATATGCGTCAGCGGACAGAAGACGAGGAGTAGGAGGAAGAGGAAGGGAGGGAGAAGGACGAAGACGTACGGTTGATGAACGCGGGGCCGTCCGCCCAGTTCGTGCCCTTTTGGAAGAAGCCGTGCCAGTGCTATTCGTTGCATCGTACCGTCAGATTTATTCGAGAACGAGGGCGGGAAGGACGCACGATGCTGGTGTCCGTCGCCATGCTGGTGTCCGTTAGGTGGTCCTCGACGTTGATTTGGAAGCGGTCGCCCTGCAAGTAATGGTGTCGGACTGATTACCGAAGGATCCTGAGAGATATTGCGCACCTTATTCCCGACGATGACGGGGCCCGGGATGAGGCCGTCCACGAGGACCGCGCTGCCTCGCCCGTGAGCGGCTTGCGCATGAAGGAAAAATGGATGACAGAACGCACGAGCGGGAGTAGCCATCGGGGGAGATCACTTTGTTCACGATGCGCAGATCCGCGACGGGGCCCTGCATCATATCGACAGTGAACACACACCGACTCTGAGCGTGAGAGCAGACGTACAACAGTTGCAGCGTATGTCCCTGAAAGCGTAGAGACGAGGGCCAAGGCGGTGGAGAGGATCATGGTGACCGGCTCGGACGAAGCGACAAGGTACAACGGGGCTGCGGCATTTCACCCGCAAGAGGCATTTATACGCGCGCGAAGCGAGAGCGCGAGCGCTCGAGGACGCGGCGATTGACCCGTGCTAACGGCACGCTAGCCGCCGCACCAGATTCATACGGGCGGGTTACGTCGTAGTCCATTAAGTTACGAGCCCGGCGGAGAAGGAGAAGCCAAAAGACGGGGAATGGCGTGGCAAGAGGCGGCAGAAGGAATCCACATGGTGGTTCGCAAAATAAAATGCCTCACCGAGTCATTACGAATTGATCATCCCATGCCGATCAGGGTCGAGTTCGAGACCGTAAGCGCCTGATTTAGCGCGTTATTGAATGATAATCTCTGGTTCAAATTCCGTACCAGCATGGAGTTTGGGTGGAGCTTCGTCCTTTGCAGGAATTAGCGGCCGCTCCATGTCGTGAATTCTTCTTCTTCTGTTTTTTGAAAGGTTGAGCATCATGCTGAGCGACAGCTTCTCGTTCATTATTTCTACCGAATTATCCCAGAATTACTCGCGTGACGCGGATCACGGGCGGGCCGGGCGGCAAAGGTTATTTCGGGAGTCGCCGCGAGCGGATCACCGATCAGAAATCATGTTCAAAGTGGAGCTCTTACGTTCGTGTCTTCGTATCCTACGCAGCACAGATGGATACCAGCTTCCATTCGGCCCAAGGACCAAGGGGACCCGACGGGGAGAATGTCACAGGTGGGGCCGCCAGCAATATTAATTCAACGGCGGTTGGAAGGGACCGAACACCAAGTGAGAACGGTCCCCAGACGCGCGCCTAGCGCTGTCAGAGGTGGAGCACGGCACTGACTCGGCAGCAAGGGCAGCGCGCCCCCGGGCCAGCGTCAAGCACATTGTGGCGGCGCACTGCCAGTGATGCTCACGGTAGATCACCGGTAGATCCCCTCCCCTGCCAGTGTCCAATCGTTCGCCCCTCAGTGGCAGTCCGGTGAATTGTTCCAGTCCCGGTTCTTAGGCGAAGTGCTTGTCCAAGGTTCCCCGCCGTCGGCATCCCCATTCATCCCTCCAAGCCCGAGCCCCACTTCGACTTGGAGGCGGACGCCGTCGAGAAGTCGTCGAGGAACTATACCCTGGGGATATTTTTGGTAACGATGCCGACGTACCTTAGACGCGCCGCCCGCTGGAAATCGGAATCACACGGTGTCGCTTTTGTATGTCTGCACGTCCGGAAGGCTGCCGTCCCGCGCGGCGCCTCAGGCCAAGTGTCGCGTCGCCCGCGCCCGCCCGCAGAGCTTCAGCGATAAGTTACATTCACACATGTCGTCGAGAATTCGAAGCTCGATCCTCCGCGCACCACGTCCACCGCAGTTAATCTCGCTCGCGCGTCGGGCACGCGACACGCACGCACGATCCGCACGCGGGACTCGGGTTCTGGATTCAAGCGCCAGACACGTGCGAGGCGCGCGATGCCCGCTTTCATTTACTGGGCTCAAGCGTTCCAGGCGGAGAAGGGGATTCATTTTCGGGGGTCACCGATCTTCGCACTCACTTAGCGACGCACGGGGTAGAGGTTGAGGCACTGCGAATAGCGGGAGAGAATCTTTCGTGGATCATGGGGATCACCCCGGCGCTGTGGCTGTATAATATTTTACGGATGACGAGCGGGGGCCGGGGAGGAGGGGGGTCGATTCCCGCGGAGGCATAAGCGTTTGTCGACGTCTTGTGCGAGTGTATTTCAGTGGAGAGCGCGTGTCGGGTTGGCCGCGATGAGCGCTGTGATTTTTCGGGAGAGTATTTTGATGGGACTCCGGGGAAGGAGGGATTGAATTTCATGGGTCCACGGGATACACGGATCCCTGCGCAGACAAGCGACGCAGATTCAAGTTTAGACTTGGCGAGCCCTGAATAACATTGAAGGAGCCTCCGTGGATCATGGCGACCGCCCCGGCTCTGTGCAGTTTGAGCGAAATAGGATGAGCGGGGAAGCGGGGGGCTCGAATCCTCCCGGAGGCGTGGCAATTGCGGTCGGTGTTTCTCCTGTTCTTTTTGAGGGGAGTGTGTTGAGTGCGGAAGAGACGGCAATGTGCCCACGCTGTGATTCTCTGGGAACGCAACGCACCTTACATGTAAAGGGAGAAGCACGAGTACATACAGTAGTAGTAACGTAGGCATGGGTTTGATGCCTATTTTGATGAGCGATGCCTATTTTGATGGCGGGTCATCCATCTCCCGTCCCGCCCCCATCAAGGGCGCCGGCGGGGCAGGTGTTTAAACCTGTCACAATCAATTGTTACACTAACAATGACTGTCGACAAAGAGACCGCCCATATTTTCCTTCTGAATTCCACAGACAAGGAGCTCCAGGACTATAAGACTTGGTTACGTGTGTGCTACTTTCTACCTGGATATCCGCCTCATTTTTTTTTACCTCGCTTTGTACAGGATTGCCTCTCGAAGTTGTAAACCATCCATTTTTTAACCATTCCAACAAACTTGAGTGGGTGAACCTGGAGGTGTACGCTTCATTTCTCCGTACAAAATTATGCAATGTGCACTCAGTGAGGTATTCATTCCTGTCGAGCTGTTTGAACAGTTCAAGATGCCCAGTTAATTACAGGTCAACCAATGCTTTGACGCGATTAGCCAACCAAGAAGCTCTAGATATGTACTTGAAGAGCCTGGACACTTCTGTCAATTAAATTGCTTCAATAACTACTTGTGAATATTTTCTCTGTGATTTTTAGAGCTGCAAAAGAGGTTCAATGGCACTGAAATAGTGCCGCTAGATTCTGTCACCAATGTCACACCCATCTTTGAAATTTTCAGGGCATATAAGGCTTGCTGGTGCGCCCTTACTGCCAGAGTTTCTACCCCCGCTATGAGCGAGAAAGAAATTGCCCTCGCCGCACTCTCTCAGGCCACAGACCAGGATCTCAAGGACTACAAGACATGGCTTAGTACGTACACTGTCTGTCATTTGACACGTCTTTTTGACGCACCTCTCTGACGCATTGTTTTTTGCAGACCTTCCCTCCGAATTGGGTGCATCCCCTTATTTTAGCGCGTCAAATCGGATGAATTGGGTCAAGGTCGACAAGTATGCCATGTAACTACGTGAAATTGCCCATGGCTTGGAGGGGGACATGTACGTCTTTCTTCACTGAAGTTTTGATGACACTTACATCATGCACTAGCAGCATAATTAATGCACAAGAACCCCGAACAGAAGCCCGACACGAGCCATCGAAGCCGCAGCCCAGCAAACGTCCCTCTGCGGAGGTCATTGAAATCTCGGATGATGATGAGCCAGCCCCGCCAAGGAAGAAACGTGTCCAGCACAACATCAAGGAGCCGAAAGTCGAGCCGAAAGTCGAGCCTCTATCCACCCCTATCCCACCGACTACAGCTCCGAAAGTCACCAAGAAGTTCTCGAAGGATGGGCGGATTTTGATCTCAGCGCGGGAGAGTGTGGAGAAAGTGGTGCTATTGAAGGAGATCCCAGGGAGGATGCCTGTGTCGGACACTGATACTGCTTATATCTTTGACTTTTCGGACTCGGACAGCCGGATTGCACGCAGTGAGACGTACAGGGGCAAACCGAAGAATCTTGATCGTGTGCTGAAGCACGAGGTGAGTTCCCTTCAACTAGTTAGCAATACTTCTTCTTACGCTATTCCTTAACTCAGGACCAGGATTCGTGGGGCCTCGGAACCAATGGCAGTACTGCTCGCGAGACGAAGCTAACCATCCTCGGGGATTTGCCTTCGCGCCGCTCGACTCATTTCTGTAAAGGCGGCTTTCGATGTGAATTTTTTGACCTCGAGCTTTTGGATGGCTATGAGCGAGACGATCCGGATGATATGACGCTCACCCAGCACATCTTTGCTCGGGAGTTGAAGCAGAGCAAGAATGACTCAGGGACTTCGGCAGCTGTCACGGCATCGTACGTACACTATACTTAACGTTATAACTTCAGCACATTCACCCACGCTCTTTGTCCAGGTTCTTCCGCTACGTCCAAAAGAAGACCCAATGCGACCTCGCCGGCTGCTCAGGAAAGCCCGTTCTGAAGCGCAGGAGAAATGTGCGTGATTGAAGTCTCTCCCGGAGTACACTGACATGGCCGTCTTCAGGGACCTTCTGATGCTGGAAAGGAATTGTTCGTGGGGTGCTCGGACTGGCGAAAGGCCCAGGAGTACAGTCACACGTACATCAGCATTCCTTCGGGCGTCGGGGAGATCGATCTTGGTCGTTTAATGGATGGGGAGCCGGTAGAGGATGTCGATGAAGATGAGCAGCCATCTTGCAGCCGTCTCATGCACCCCCGCCATGCAAAGCAAAGGGACTGCCGTGCGTTTGGTCCTTTATGTGCTCCTTCCATGTTATTCACTGACTGTTATTTTCAGCTCATACTCATTTCCGCGATGGCAAGCTCGTCGTCGGCCATATGGTGCCCCATTCTTGCCCTGTCAAGAAGATCGTTTACACGTCGCAGGATCTCAACGTGAAGATGCTCGTGGTGATATTTCGTGGACGCCATTCCCATCCACCTTGGCCGGCAGAGAAGCCCAATCTTGCGGCGAAGGAAGATTTGGAAAAGTGTCTCACCAGCATGGGGACAATCGGTGCTACCGGGGGACGCCTCAATAATTGTGAGCATTTTCCTTGTTGTCTGCCAGCAGTCTACTAACGCACTATCAGCCGCTACGACAAAAGCAATTCTAGGTTCTGACCTCGCTGTCAAGCACCCCGCCTTCCGCAACAAGCGCAGACTCCGTGACGCTGTCCTGTCTCGTAAAGATTCCAGCACGCCTACGGGCCTTCTTTGGGCGGGTGAGTGGTACCGGTGTGGTCGTAGTGGTAAAAACATTATTAACATTACTCTGGTCAGGTATTCTAGACAAGTACGAACAAGACTTGGAGCTTTCGCCCGACTTGCGGTACATTCACATAATCCGGATGGAAGAAGATCTGAAAGTCGCCGTCACGATGGATTCATTCCTCGCCAACTTAGTGCACGAAGTCCAATATCTCGTACCGGACTTCACCTTCAAGCGCATCAAGGGCCTGTTGAACGAATGGGAAGTTGCGGTCTGGCTGGATGAAGAGAAAGAACGTACGTCCAATCCTCTGAGTCGCGTGAGCCTCTCACGGATATCCGACTTCAGGAGTATCCATCACTCGCGTCTACTGCAATAAGGCCACCGCCATGGCGTTCTTCTACATCTTCGACGGGTTCTTTATGGCAATAAAGCAAGTGACAGGTCGCCCCGTCCGTTTCAAGGCATTCGACCCCGAGGGCAATATTATCTCCATTAACTTCGACATGGAGGCGGCGCAAGTCCAGGGGTTCGCCATGGCTCTGCTCAAGCTCCTCGGTGAAACGGCACCGGAGACGGACCCCGACATTATTGTGCGCTACGTTGTCAAATTGTGCACTGTGCACTTCACACGGTGCGTATAGCCATCCATACCTTCTGTAGCCTTGCTGAAGTTATCCGGATTCTAGATCGACCGACGCGCTTGTCGGAGCTGTTGGACAAGCTACCGTCGACTATCTCAACCGCATCCGTGGCCTGAAGCGGCCTGAAGATATCGAGGCGTGGCACAAGTTCTGCCGCGAGCATCCTAACAAGAAGTTGAGAGGTACTGTACTATACGAGAAGCCCACCTACCATCTTTCATTAATACGATCTTCAGACTGGTACGAGCATAAGATCCGTTACTCTTGGCTCCTCCCCGGCTACAACGAGTCCTTGTCCCTCTTCCCTCCAGGATTCTGGGATCGGACACCACACCACACCAATCTTGTCGAAAGCGCTCATGTAGCCACCAACCGCGAGACAGGCACCTTGCTCTCGCCGCTGGAAGCGATTCAAAAGTAAGTCAATGCATCTTTTATCGTCGGAGATTGTTGTTAAATGCTCCGACTTCCAGAGCGCGCGCATTCGATGCCGACAGGGCTGCAGCCATCATCGCCACCCGAGAGACATGCATCCTCAGCAACCACAATAACAGCGACCAGAGCCGGATGAGCAGGGCTGTTGGACGCCAGAAGACGGTCCAGAAGCGCCGTGCGGAGCACACCTCCGTCGAGAACGGACTCAGCGAGGCCGTTAAGGAGCTGCGGGAGATTTCAGATGCGAAGAAGGCAGCGGCCGCGCGTGTGAAGGAGTTAAAGGAGGAGAAGAAAAGTCTGGGTCGTGCCCCGCGGAACATCCACCTCGGGGACAAGGACGGAAACGCGGCGCGGATTCCCAAGGTGTCGTCCTCGACACCGATCGCGGTCGAGGCGGAATCTGACAGTGAGTCCATCCGAATCCAGTCCAAGTTTTGCTCTCACCACTGGACGATAGTCGAAATGGTGGAGGACTCCGGTGGCTGGGCAAGCGAGCCCGACACCTCAGCCGTATCGCGCGCCTCCAGTCCTCCTCGCTCGGGAGTATCGGATTATGACGAGTCCGACGTCGACGCGTTCTCCTTTATGTCCGACTTCGGAGCCGCTTCTGCCCCTGCCTCTGAGTCCGAGTGGGAGAATGGGCTTCAAGACTCCGAGTACGAGGACGGGTACGGGCTTCAAGGCCCCGCTGCTGCAGAGCCTGAAGACGTCCCTCATTTTGGGCATTATCTTCTTGGAGCCCCGGGCTTTGATCTCGACGAATTCCTTGCTGCTTGCGACTACCCAAATTAGCAATTATTCAATTCTTTCCTGTTACTGAGTTTCTGCTGTTTCCTGTACCTCTCAATGCAATGTCAGAGCTAGCAGTCCTCTTTGCTCCGAGAATCAATGAAGATGGGACTCGATTAGTGAAAGTCGCGCTCTCTCGCGCACATAGACGCCCAATAGACGCTCATTGTCACGATGTGACTTTGCCCGAAACGGACTCACAAAACAGTCTTTATAACTTTCGAGGGATGCTTACAGGATATTGAGGAAAATACGGAGGTATATGGATGCAAGATACCTGTGTTCAAAGGTACGGCGAGCTACTTCGGGAGCAGCCGGCACCTGCCAGTGGGCTTCGCCTTGGGAACCAAACAAGGCCTAACTCTCCCGGAGTTGTGACAAACCACCGACGGAAATGAGTGCAGGGAGCGCCGACCGAAGGGCGGCGAATACATACTCAGCGGTAAGTAAAATAGGCTTTGTACTACAAATGTAGGCATATATTTATGCCTATGTTACTAAAGTTGTCGTCCCTCGAGAAGCACGGAAGGATGCTGCGCGGCAGAGATCTCTGCTGAGGCGGATTGATCCGAGCCTGTCAGAGCCACGTGCAGGGCCTAGGCTCGAATCTGGCCAAGGGCGACTTATGTGGTCAAGTCGCCCTCATGTCTTCGAATCCTGTGGCACTCGTCGGGGCGCCTACGACGGAACAAATGGGAGGCGTTAAGCCTTCGTGGATCACGATAATCGCCTCGACTCGGCGGTTTGAATTTTGGGTCCCTTGAGCGGCGGGTTCAACACACGCGAGGTACGAGCGTCGTATGTGTTGAAGCATCTGTCTAGGACAGACCAGGGGAGATGGTGGTTCGATTCCGTCCGAGGACATGGGGAACTGGGGACGCGTCCTTTTTTTAGATGCGAACGGTCGAAGCTGGGCTGAATACAAGCGCACAGAGCAATCGCACTTGTTCTTCCTCACCAGCTTTCTTCCCCTTTCAGCAGCTGGGAAAAACCTTTCACACGGAATTCATTTGTACAGGATGATTTTTAACGCTTCGTGTCGTTCAAAGTTCCCTCCACCTCCTCCTCCTCTGTAGTGATCCCCGGCCGGACCCGCAGTTCCAGCGTGTCGGCTCGTACGGTGTTTGGTGCCGCTCGTGATTGTGTGGCTCCGCTACTCGTGATGGTGACACACTTATCCACATCGTCCGTGCTTACGCCCAATCCGACGCGAACTATGATCAGCGTCGGTGCGATGGCCTGTCACAAGTATTTTCAGAAAAGAAGCTTTCGCTACACCTTACACGTAGGGACGTACGACGATATGGTATACAGCACCAATGCATATCAGCACCGACACGGTAGGCGTTGTCGGTGACAGGAAACATCCGATGGTGATGATGAGAGACGCGGGATATATCATCCCGCTTTCGAGTCTAATTTTCCGCGGATAAGGGACGTTCATGATCATTGCGAGTGACATACATGATAGCTGTCAAGTCCATGTACTTTTTGCGCGAATTTCTGCCGAGAAAGTGGGCGGCGCGTCGCGAAATCCACCAGATTCGTCCGGCTGGATGTGAGTCTATTAAGCTCCTGCACTGTAGGGGGACAATGGACGACCTCACCGGCGAGACCTGCGGCCAAGACATTGGTAAAGAATGTCGTCCCTACGCAGACAGCCACGGCTGCGCGTTCTGAGGAGCCAGAGAGTGGGAGCAGGCCTACAATGCCCCCGACTAGTATGTATAAAATTAAGGACAGAAGGCTTTCGTTAGGAACAGACTCACCGATGGTGCAGACGTATGCAAAGAGTGGAAAGGCTACCGCGCGCCACCTGAAGCCCCAAATGACGTAGCACCGATAGACCTGCCGCACTGTCTCGTCATTGTCGACTCAAACTGCACACCAGGCCAACGTACCAGGATGCCATCGGCGATCATGCTACATCATGAGCGTCTCCGTTAGCTTCTACGCTGGCAGTCGGTCAACGGAGGTGCACGCACTTGGCGAGGGTGTATCTAACCTTGATGATTACGCCAATTCGATGCACGGAGCGGGGGTCGTCGGGGCCGTATAACACCGGTAGGGGATTCTTTAGCGAGAACAGTTCATAGATGGCGGCATCTCCTCCGTCGGTGATGAAGGCCCATGTGTAGGCAAGCGCGATGTGGATAGTGGAGAGCAGGAAGAGGATGATCATGCATGCGAGGTGAAACTTGTAATGTGGTCTTCGCCGGGTACATAGGACATAGACGGATTGGAAGAAGAGGACCGAGTAGACCCCTGCAGGGTTTTACTTGGTTAAGGTCGGGAAGCCCAGCCGGATAGGAGGAGACTCGCCGTATGTCGTGGAATCGATCTACAGATTTATTGTCAGGTCCTGAGGGCTGAAATTTAGAGGAAATGTAGAGCTCATACCACCAAGGGGAAGAACGAGGAGAAGTGACTTGAAGCTGACTGCAAAATTGTTCAAGCAAATTCAGGCAGGCCAGTAGAAGAGTGTCCTCACCATACTTGCAGGGGGGATCAGCTGGCAGCACGTTCAAACGCCGCTGGACCTTTTCGAGGGCTATTTTGAGTCCGAAGTGTCCCTGAGAACTGATAAACATCGACCCGCTGACAAGCCGTTTCACCAGAAGTGCACTGTGGTTAAGATAGTCTGAATGCTCTGTATGCGGGTACCTGAATGCCGGCGCATCGAGTCGGATATTCCCACATATCCGGGCTACGATTGGCTGATGAACGCGGATCACTACTTTTCTCAGTGATTAAACTAGCGTATAGCTTCCAGAAGATCGAAGAAACGCACTGACAGTCGGAAACCATCTGTCAAACTTAAAAAATACCATCAACACCGGAGTTCATCACGATATTTACTGACCTTTTGGTGCTGCTCGCGAAATATTTGGACCTGCAGCGATCTAACACAATCCTCACGTTATGGATTGCAAAGCCGGCGAGTTCGTTCCTCACAAGCGAACGCTGGGTGCCTGAGGATGCACGTTCGCTCGGTTTGACACTGCCGGCATGATTTGTTCGAAGCTTGCCTGAATTTGCTGAATGCCAGAATTACCCCGGATGCCGCGCGGGACTTGCCCCACGTGCAGGGGGCAGAACATACAGGATGTCCTGCTTGATCGGCGCGCGTACAAAAATACAACCTTCAATGACCACCGACGAGAAGTCAAAATACCTCGAAGCTGAGGAGGCGGAGAGAGGCGCCGGCGAGACCGAGAATTAAAGAATGAGGAAAGGCGCTCGGTCTCTCGCTTCGACGTTGAAGCCTGGTCCAAGTAAGATTCTAGGCACAAGTTGGACAATAGGCGTGAGGAATTTGAGCGCACGCCCGACAGAGATTCGACTGGTCGGCAGCAGGGGTAATTGATGTTCCAAAAAGAAGCCCAGGCAACTAACTACAGACGTCATCAGAATTCGAAACCACCTTGAAACGTCCTAGGCTCAACGCAATCAGTGCACCGGGGAGATTCCAGCAGAGACTATGTACCGGAGAAACGGAAAGCCAGAGAACAGCACCACGTCCGCAAAGCACACGCGTGGAGGACTTGAGATGCACCATCCACGCGACTTGGGGCAGAAACGAGAGATTGGAGAGGTCTGTCCGCGACGAAGCACTCGGGAGGGAGAGAGAGAACAATCTGGATGGATGAATGGTGGTCTTGCTGATGAGCCGTCAAGAGTCTCCGCGAATGGCGCTGCAGTCGGGCGACATGAACGCTGCGGGAGAAAGAGGAGAGCCACGTGGCTGCCCCGGTAATTGCCGCGATCCCGATTTGGAGCTGGACTTAAACATTCCAATTCAGCAAGCGCCTAGGCCTCTTAGTTTTAGAGCGACCATATGTATGTCGTTTTGGCGGTCGTGATCGGAGTGATACGAATCTGAAACAGGGTACGAATTCTACCTTCCATCGATACAGACATCATTCGTCTCTGCCGCCAATTCTATCTAGTATCACGTCCTAACACTCATTCGATGAGGGATTCCCCGATCACACATCCCCTGATAGACTCTTCCCAACGCCGATCTATGCCATGGCGCGCTATCATGTCGGTGTTTGAGATTTGTAGCCACTCGAGGACCCCTGCGTTTATCCTGCATTCCTCGATTATTGTCTTTCCGGCGTATTGAAAAACTGAGGGAAGCAGATATACGTTCAGCCCACCAATTTGGCCGAATAATCGAGCCACTGGACTCCGACCAACAGTCAGAGTCAGCTTGTATTTGTCGTGATCTGAGCTCCCGCTTTTACGGCGGAGATTTTTTATGGGACGCGTATCATCTTGGCTCCTGTTTTGACTCCGAAACTAGCTACCTGAGCCTCTTGTCGTCGACCCGGGAGCTAGGCGGGGCGACGCCATATATATATATTTGGTTCCGTCCTGTGCCCTCCGTAAGTAATTCTATCTCGGGACACTAACGGCTTTGAATTTGCCAGCTCACGGCAATCCCAAGAAGTTATTGTCCACGGCAGTATTCTTTACAAACAGAAGGAGGGGACTATACAGCTACGGCGGACAAAATATCCGTAGAAATTACACCGGATGGAAACACAGACACCCGGGTCAAACAGCGGCGCCCAGGTCGGAGCCCTGATAAACTATGAGTATCAATTTCCCGCACTGATATAGGGAACATACATCCATGCTGTTCATTTCATGTGAACCGCCATCTCGCCACACCCCATGCTCGATTTTGACTCTGGGCAGGTTCTTCGCCCGACCGGCATGTGCGCCCAGATTGCCCAAAGGGGTTGATATGAAGCTAGCGGACGACATTTCAGTCACCCGGTTCCCGATAATTTGGCATCGCGCATTCAATACGACCAGGATGCAGATGGAATAAAGCCTCGGCATGATGCTAGTCGAGGTCACGTAGTACGACCGAGCAATGGGGAAGCCAAAGAAGAGAATAACATTAGTTATTGCGACGAGAGCTGCGTGGAACCAGTGAGCTGCTTTGAACAAGGAATTGAACATATCAGCGAAGGATGCGTACCTGTCACCGATCCTGTCTCGATGGTTAATCGAATCAACTTTGAGAGCATTTCGCGCGTCTGGCGGAATCCAGAGACATGGCTAGATAGCTTTTACTGAGGTTAGATAACTCTAACCCTTCCATGGGCAAACTCACATAATATGACATGCAAATAGCAATGATTATGTCGCTAGCCGCTGCGGCTCCACACCACACCTGTGAAATGGATGTATCAGGATGAATTCCTCCCTCTAGCGCAGACCTACCCCTGCCGCCACGGAAACCTTTGTGCTGTCCACCAGGGAGAAATCTCCCACTGTGCATGGCTTAGCCCAGGAATATACCGACTTGAAATAGCACATGCCTTCTAAGCACCAGCCGGCGGTCAGGAATGCACCGAGACTGCTGGCTAGGGAGACCTAGATGCCATTGTGGAGAAGGAATATTCATAAAGTCTATGAGCATGGATACTTACAGCCACGATCAACGCAGGAAGCACCCAGGATTTCGCCGACAAGATATAAACTCGGTAGGCGTAGAACGACTGGCCGATGAAAGCAACTATGGGCGGGAACAACGTGCGAGTCAGTGTTGTGAATTCATCGGGCGACCTAAATTACCCAGTCCACTTGCGACGGGAACATGCAACCAGGCGAAGTTTATCTTGGTGAGCGCCAGAAAATCCCCAAAACCGTATCCGAACGTTTGAAATGCGTCGTGGGTTATCAAAATCGTCTCCACCAACCCGATGGCGTATACGGTATACACCAGGCATTTTACTGATAGTTTGTCGTTGGGGAAGGCCTCATGATAGATATCTGGGGCATTGTGAGAGTCATTCGGAGAAATAGAAGACGGACGGTGGCTTACACAGCTGGACGGAGAGGACACCGAAAAGACCCCAACGAAAGAGATAGGACAGAAGCTACACATTGTAATCAACATGGACGGTACTGAACACAATATGTGGGATGAATATTACGAGTGGTCCGGAGCTACACCTTGTCAGATACGATAAAACCCCTGGAGAGAAACGCTACTCACGCTGTGACGATCTGGAACCCGGGAGGCGCGAGCGAGAGAGGATCCATGAGCGTACTGATTTTCGATGGGGGTGCGACAATGGTGTTCTCTAAAACACTCGATTTAAGTAGGATTTCAGCGAGTCCCACGATAAATTTAGCTGGCCCAGAGATCCTTGGAGCTATGGCGCAACTTGGAGAGGGGAGCGAGCAAAAATATGCATTGCTACCGAGATTCACCTTTAGACGAAGGCCTGAGTGAGAAATGACCAGCGAGCGTGTGCAAGATCATATTAATATAGGCAGCTTCGGGGGAGCGAGTGATTGGAGATAGGAAAGCGTAGATATGCGATGGTGCAAAGACAGGAGATGGTGATCCGAATTGCTTGACAGCCACAATCGAGGGGACGAGGCCAGATGAAGGCCCAGGATTCGGTTTAGATATTTCGGCAGGATGGCTATTGGGGAGTTGTGTCTGAAATCCTGTCACTGGAATTTCGCGGCCCTGCGCAACGCGACACTTCCCCCATTGCTCCTGGGTGGACATTATGCCTGTTGCTGGAGGTATTTCATGGAAGATCCGCGACAAGATCAACTCGTGTCCAGGAGATCCATTTCCCGTGTTCACGGGAACCCCTCAAGCCCGGTGCTCCCGACCGTTTAGCCCCATAGTGGATCATCCATCATATCATGCAGAGGCTTCGAGCGTGGTAGGGAAGACATCGCTCGCGACTTTTCTTCCCCGTAGCTCCCGGCAAGGCTCCCGGCATATTGTTTTATCCCTGCGACACCCCACATTCATTGGTAATATTAAGATCGAACCCGGGAGACTACCCTGGTCACCAGGGCGGGAGAAGATGCAGATGCAAACATTTTGCCGCGTTCAACAACTTTTGATGCGGATTCACACCGAAATTTGTCCTAGGGGCAAATGGAACGGCGGCCGAACACGGTCTCGACCACAATTAGTACCCGAACTTGCAGCAGCTTCGTCTAAAGCGCTCTCTCGGCTGGCGACTCTCAGCTGTTGTATTGTGCTCATGCGTTCATTCGCATTTGTCAACTTGATTTCGCAAGTGCTTTCCAGGCAAGCTGAACACCTCCTGTACTTCGCTCGGATGCATTGAGAATTTATGGTGTGGCGCGATGTTAATAGGATGAGGATTTTGGATTGCGACTGGGAAGGATCTGGCAGATCTACATATCCTGGGCACGGCCTTGATATCTACGCTCTCGCGAAGCGCTCCACCCCCTGGCTCGGGTCAATCCCAAATTGACATTATCAACGTCCCCGGAGCATTTGCCGGACATCCACCGCCTCGCTCCATAAATAGCCTCTTCGTAGCAGTTGGAGCTCAGATGCATCTGTCTGATTCAATCTCTATCTCTGGCCCTATCTCTGTCTGTCAGACATGAGCATTGACCTTGCGGCTCACCTCCGCTTGATTTCCCAGTCTGATAACATGGAGCGCTGTGGAGACGGGCCATGATTCAAAGGCCCATCGCACGCTCCATGCCGAGGCTCCGAGCCTGCCCTCATTCAACGCCCGGTATATGCTCGGACACCCTCGACAGCGGCGCAAGTCCGCTCTGGTGGCAGACGCACAGCCTCGTGGCCGTACGGTCACATTTTTGATAGGCTCTTCACAACAGGCTTGATGATGTTCCTGTTCTCTTCTTTTCCCGCATGACATTTCCCGATTTGGCCCCATGAGAAGTAATGTTTTCGACTGATAGGTTGCCAGGGGGAATTCCATCCGTGCCCTCGATAGTAGCGTAATTGAAGGCTCGTATCTCCCCTCTGGAGGCAGAGGATGATTCGCTCCGTGCTGATGAACAGATCGTAGCGAAGTTCTCTGCATTCGATGTCATCCTCGGGAACATGTGAACAGAAGGATCCTATGAATTTAAAGGGATCTGCAACGAATTCCCAGAGTGCCGCGTATCTTCTGATAGACTCTTCCCAACAGTGGTTGCTCCGGCAGTCATCTGTCGTGATCGAGTCGATCGTGGACAGCCTCCCCAGTGCTTCCAAGTCGCGATGCGGAACTTCACCGCACACATATTTCAGCCCCGCCCGCGGACAAGGTATTCCCCCTCACATCGAGAAGGTAGTGTGTTCGAGCTAACCGAAGTGTAGCATCAGTATCAACATAGCCAGTAGCGTACCTGAAATGTGAAGTTTGTGCAGTTGAAGCCGATGAATGAGCCGATGCCGATTTTGTTGCATTCGGCAAGGCATTGGAGTGCTCCGAAATTGCTTGGGAGAGGAGTGACACATCACTGATGATTTTGAAACTGAGTCCAAGCGGCAGCCTGTAGGGGAGAAACCCACATATGGCAGTGTCGGCGGTAGCCCGAGGCAGTAAGCGGGCAGAAGCCGCTTCCGAGCCGGCATGTTTGAAGCCTACTGTTTTCGCGACCTGAATGATGCCGCTGGTGAGAGTCCCAGTGGCGTGAGCTGGATCTTTTTTTACAATAGACAGGCTCTGATACTAAAAGTCTTCGGGCACGACAAGTCCTTGCCGAATGCCGCCATTTCGGTATCCACTCGGCTGTGCGGCAAGTTAATTCTCAGTGCCCGTGCCTGGTCGACAAATTTTGCTACTGATTCGTGTGGTTGGGGCTGACGCTCACCAACTAGCGGTGCGTCAGTGTGTTACTTTTATTTATCATTTGAGTCCCGAAGTGCATTCCATCTGCGCCTGAAGTCAGGGAGTTACTTGGGAATCGAAGCCACGGATAAAGTAGGATTTGGGTATATTACAGCAATATGTGCATCATGGGCAGTGCGCCCTTCCTCTATGATCTTTTGGTTGGCCTGGGCGCGGAGTTTGAATCGCGGTCACGTGTGGCCGGTCCTCCCAACTACGCGCTTTAAGTTTCTACAGTAACAGTTATCCGTCATCGTCTCTACTTATGCTACCGGGTTGCACAGAGGATAAGTTTCGATTCTTCTCGAATGTGTGGCTCGCGCTGTTATTTTCCTTTCCTTTGGCAGGACTCACAGAACTTCCCATAAATTATCCGAGTTAAACGGGAGATGGAGGTTACTCGAAAGAATGTTATTTTGCCGGCTGATTTGCAACCCGGGGAGCCAAGAGCACTCAGCTAGGCACGCATGAAAATCGAAATTCTCGTCGTTAGATTACGTGCCCCCTTTGCTGGCAGTCAAGTTCGGTCTAGCGTCCGGCGCACTGAGCAATGAACGAAACACAGTCCCTACGCCTTTTGGATGATGGCAATCACCTCGATTCGATACATGTCATCATTGGGACGAGGAGGAGGGGTTCGATTACCCACCAAGGCATATGTGGGCTAGGTGGGCTTTTGTCCCACACCGATCCTGGCGGGCTGGCAAATTTTGGAAAGCAATCGAATCGCCCTGCGTCGGATGGGAAGTTTGGTTTGACTCTTTAATTCCACTATTCCAATACATTTTTAATTAAACCAACGTCGGACAAGGATCTCTATGCTCCCGCTCAGAGTAACTACAACTCAGACCGAAGCACGGTCTGCGCTGCCGCCGCCGCTGCCTTGTCCATCCCCACCGTCTCGCCTTCCTTTGGGCAGTCTCCGTACATAACCGCCGCGCCCGCCTTCTCCGCCACCGCATGGAACGTCAGGTCGTGCAGGTACGTGTGCAGCAGGTCGTACGCGTGCTCCGGGTTGTCCGTGCACAGGCTCGTGACGAGGTCGATGTACGTCGCGCGCCCCTGGCAGATGCTGTGCACGCGGAGCGTCTCCGCGTAGTTGTAGAACGTCACGACGGGCCGCCCGGGGATCGCGACGGGGAACTCGACGCCGTGGTATGTGTAGCTGAACGAGTCGGGACGCTCGAGGATCATCGTGAGCGTCTCGTTGAAGCGCCCGCCGAAGTACACGCCCGAGCGCGAGGAGCCCGGCGTGTTGTCCTTGCCCGTCGTGATGTCGGAGGCGACGCCGCCCTACATATTATTGGCCGCGGGTCAGCCGAAGGCAGGGGAGGGAGGATGCTACGCGCCGTCCACACAATCTCGAAGAACGAGCCGACCTGGTCGGTGAATGCCTTCATAGGCGCATTGTACGTGTAGTGGTCGTGCAGGAAGGTGATCTCGGACCCCGCGGGGCATTCGACATCGTCGTTGATGATGGGGTCCACAGACCTGCTTTGCGCATTGGCGATAGAGATCAGGCCGAGCAGGGCGGCGCCCAGGGTCTGTGTGAGACGGGTGAAATGCATCGGAGTGAGTGCGGGCAAGGGGGTTTACTTAGGGTTGATTCGTCTCCCCGAGCATTTATGCTGCGCGCCTGTGTTTTCGTAAAGTGAACATTCGGGGTTGAACAAGGTAGCGGCCGCAGGGTACCGCCCATAAATATTCGACCGCGGCGAAACGACTATTGTAGTCCGTTTGCCCAGTTCGGCGTTATATACAACGAGGACCTCGACACCGTGGAGTTCTGCTTCGACGGTATTGAAAATATGGGAAGCAGTTGGTATTTGGCTTCCCCTTCTTTCATTCCTGCTCACCGTCCCGTAGCGTGGCTGCCGTAAGAAATTAACAATGCCAGCTGTGCCTTTGATTTCTATCACAGTGCCGCATTCGTTAACAGTTGGTTAACAGCCTCATCTGGATGTGATGGATTCCAAGGACTTCGGCTTATTCCGATGAATTCAGGGGCACGCACGTTGGATTGAACCTGAGACTGATATCTCCTTGGAAGATCGTTACCGGAGGGACATTGTCTGAAGGCAATCGGATACATACATCCGGGATAAGTCATTTACCCAGTACCAAGATTTTAGTTCCGGGGTCTTAAATAGTGCCTAGGCGTGGTTACAAGTGCTGCTCATAAGCCATCGAGCTGGCAAAAATTCATCCTCCCGCGCGCTTGTTGTGCTTACCCGCCTGGTCCTAATGTAGCAGCCTGGGCAGGCACATAGCCCAGAGAAAAATTACGGCTCAGGATAGCCCGGAGCGGTTGTGGGTGATCGAACCTTCTCGGCAGTGAGAGTCTGAGACACCCGTGGAGATTCGTAGCTACGACTCGGAGCCCGGTGATACAGTGAACGCAAACCGCCAGAGAGATTGCCCCTGTACCTCGGGCACGTCGGCTTTACGCGAGGACAATAGATCAGTCGAGGCGGGCGAGTTGCGCGATTGCGAGTGGTGGTCGGAGACAGGAGGACATGTCAAGTCGGGCAATCGATCCGAGAGACTAGCACGTGGAAGGCCTAGACTCGCTTGGCCGTAAGCTTAAAGTAGATAGGCGCTCATCCAATGTGACGTCATCGATGACATTTGGATCGATGCTCAAGGTGCTCAAGAACGAAGAGAAAATTAGGAAATATACCCCGAGGGTCTCTTCTAATTTGACTCTAATGTAGTCATGAATACTTTCGAGAATTTATGTGAAGAATTGAGAGACGGGAAAGCTTTCTCGCGAATTTTGATGGGAGGGCTGAAAATTTGATCGAAGCAGCAAAAAGCTATCTAGTCTCTCAATTCTCGACCAGAATTCCCAAAAATATTTATCGATACATTAGAACGAATTTGAAGAGAATCTCAGAGCGGAATTTTCGATTTTGTCTTCGTTGCCGAGAAAACTAATTTTTGGACTTAACTTGTGACATTTGTGACATTGGATGACTATGGATGAGGCCTATCTTAGAGATTTCTGCTTTTTGCTGATGATAAGCTTTAACAGAGTCACCCGGGGCCGGGAAAGCGCACAAGGTTCACCTCTCTGAAACTGAGTTCAAAGACATGGATAAGGAACTAACCACCAAAAATATCAGTGAGGCACTTAGATTGTCAAACAATGGTAGAGCACCTGGAGTAGACGGTATCCCGTATGAGTTTTGCAAGATTCCAACAAAGCAAAGGATCTGACAGGCATATGTTTGATGTATTATCGTTACTTACAAAACTCTACGCTGACATAGAGAGATACGGCATTGTGAAAAGCTCAAAATTTAACGCCGGATGGCTGTGTCCCGTCTTCAAAAAGGGAGACAAATCCTTGATCAGCAACTATGAACCAGTCACACTCTGGAATTGCGACTACAACGAAAACTTATTCACTACGGTTGATGAATGTAGCTCCATCCCTGGTACATCCGAACCAAGCCGGATTTATGAAAGGCAGAAAAATTGAAGATTAAGTCAAGCTCTCCAAATTCCTCTTGAATTACGAAGAGGCTGCAGAGGAGGATGGCGTTATAGTAGCCCTTGACCAGGAGAAGGCTTATGATAGAATTAACCATAACTACTTGCTGAGCGTTCTCGCACACATGGGCTTTCCACCAAAATTCTGCAATACGATCAGAAGTCTTTACACAAATACTGAGACAGTCGTAATGATAAATGGGGAGATTAGCAAGCCCTTCCTAGTTACTCGCGGTGTAAGACAAGGGGATCCGCTCTCCTGCCTCTTGTTTAATCTGGCTATTGAACCTCTCGCTCATTTAGTACGAAATTCGGAGCTCAAAGTAATTGAAATTCCTGGGACAGACCAAGATCTTGTTATATCGCTCTTTGCTGACGACACATCAGTCTACCTCTCATCCAAGGATGAATTGGAGACACTCTGGTGGATTTTGCAACTATGGTGTGCAGCATCGACTGCAAAATTCAATGAACATAAACAGTTCTACTTCCGTTTGGCCGAGTGACATACCGAGCGAAGACTTTCAAAGAAAGATGAATCAACAGCCGAACATAAATTGGAGCAATTGATGACAATACCACCACTACCTAGATGTCAATTATTACCCTGATCAAGCTTGCCGATGTCCACTCGGGTTGACAATTCAAAGCCTTACATTTCCGTCGACCTAATGATACAGCTAGTTTCCCTTCTCGCAATTAAGCTTCCGGTAATCTCGCGGAGTGTTCACTCTTCCCATGCAGGATTACCGGCGGTAACCCTTCGTTATTATACTCTCCTCGCGGAATGGTATGCAGGCCCATGCCCGTGCCCGTGCGCAGCTCGATGGACCGGCCCATACCCGAGCCAAGATCGACGTCTCCCGCTTGCCGGCGCCACTCGCTGCTGGTTATCGCTCCCCCCGAGCGCGCGATTCCCGTGCGCGAATTGAGCGTCCACAGCGCGGAGAAGGCGTACAGTTTGGGCAGCCAGCTGTTCATCATGATGGCGAGCATGGTCCAGCCGTTGAAGCCGGTGTTGTTTGGTATTTGCGAGGCGATGAGGTTGAGAAAGGCGCATATGGCGGCGGGGGCTGCGGACTGCCAGCAGAAAGGGTGAGATTTCGGGAAGCGGGCGTGGTAATATGCGTGTGAGCACCTGAATTGTCAACTTGAGGAGCGCGTTCAGCATTCCCGCTGTTTGTGGGAGTACATCTTGGGAGTGTTGCTGTGGGCAATGGCATATAAGCCGGTGAATGTATTCAGGTCGGTATCATGACTTACCAACAGGAAATAAGTGGTGCTCAAACATAGGATTACATCACCAGCAAAGACAGTGCTCAAATGAACGGCAACTAGAATGAGCATCTCAGATGCCAATTAATGCTTCACAGCGGAACTGAATATGGCGTACTCCAATTTTCAAACTGTAAATGATTGTTTACGAACGTAAAGCCACTCTAGTGGGACGTCGCCATTTTTTCTCCGAGATGAAGAGTTGAGACGCACGGTTACAAAGGCAGCCAGCAGCGCGAACACGAAAAGCGCTGTTATCAGAACCACCATATAGATGTTCCTCGATATCACCTGTGTCCGGTCAGAGTCCAGTGGGATGCACTATCGGAAGGAACTGACCCAGAGACGATGGCAGAAGAACATTTGGACGTAGAACGCAATGACCGCCACGAAGGAGACATTTAATTGAAAAAACCACGTGGTATCGAAGAGGCCAACAGCCACCTCGACCTCCATGAAGTGCTGCACGTTCTGACTCCAGATAATTGCCCTGGAGAATATAATCATAAGCATGGAGCGAGGTAAGGTCAGGGAGAGGATACTGACACGTCTTGTGCGCTCTTCAATGTCGTTAGCAGGAGAAGCCCCCACACGAAAACGCGCAGGAGCAGGATATCGTGCTTATACAGCGTCGTGTAGTGCGCGAATTGTGCGAATATGACGCCCTGCAACACGAGGTCACCGGCTACACCGAGATCCTGAATCTGCATCAGCCACCGCGCCGCATGAAGGGGAGAAGAGGTACCCAACCACCAAGAACGAAAGCGACCACTGGAAGAGTCGGCATGTCGAAGGGAGGCGAAGGGGCATTGGGAAAGCGCAGTCCGCTTTATTTCCACGTCGCCCGGGCAAGCCCAATGAAAGCCTCTGCTACTTATACACCGTGTTGTCGGGTAACTCGGTGCAGACGGTAATTGGACCGGGTAACCCACGATTATGACGGAGTCTACCCACGGCTTTCTTGACGAGATATTATCAGGATCAAACTGCGACTTTGCGAATATTTTTGAAGCCGAAGAGAGTTGAATTGAAGCGGTCGAAAGATCTTGGATGGATGGATGATGGCCTTGATGACCTCCGTGGCTCGAGAGAGCGTGGCCGTCGGGAAGTAAACAACTGTCATGTGGTGCCACACTGCGCCACTCAATGATCCAGCGTTTCCCAGGCCTGTCTCTCGCCCAACGGAAGGCCCGTAGTACGGCATCATCGCCCCAACCTGTCACGGCTCGCTGGCCTTTTCTTCCACTCCGTCTTTGGACAAGATGGCTGAAGTCGAAGCGTCCGACACGACAAGTGACCGTAACGAGAAGGAAAAGGAGGCTCTCGGAGACGAAATCCCACCAAAGCCAATTGACTTGGAGGAGACTGAGTAACCGGATGGTGGGTTCCGTGCGTGGCCAATGATCGTCGGGGGGTGCACACATCCTACTTTCTATCCTACTGCATTGGCACCTGAATTAGTTTTCTTATTGATTTGTTTTTCATAACAGGGGATGGCAAGTACCTTCTCGACGTTTGGGTACGTGAATGCGTGGGAGGTAAGCTCTTCATCAAGTTCTGGGCTCGGCGATTTTGCTCAATCCACCTCGAGGTATTCCAAGCATACTATGAGGAGAACATGGTGAAAGACGTCTCCGCCTCCAACATGTGCGTCGTTGCAATTAATTTCGTTGTTCTGGAAGCTTACCCAACCAACGCAGCGCATGGATCGGATCTATACAGGTATGCCTCGTAATCTGTCCATCTTACTTACATACACACGCTGAAGAATAAATTCACGGCCAGTATTCCCTCGTCTTCATTAATGGTCCGATAACAGGCCGTCTCTTCGACCTCGGATACTTCAACTCCCATTCTTCGCCCCGAGCTGTCTCCTCGTCATGTGCACATTCCTTGTTGCGCAATGTACGCGCCACTGGGAAATTGTTCTGTTCCAGGGCCTTGCTACTGGGGCAAGCCTTTCCTTCCCCATCAAGTAAATATCACTAATCAACTCCAGCTTGCGTGCGGGATGATATTCGGCCCAACCGTCGGCGTGGTGGGCCATTGGTTCAACCGCAAACGCGGGTTGGCCTTGGGACTGAAACGCCGTAGGCTCCTCCATAGGGGGTACTTTATTTCCCATCGCGGCGCCGAAGCTTATCCCTCTCGTCGGGCGCGTGCCCATTGAGCCATTCACATCTTTCTTTCTTTCTTCTCCCTCTCTTCACTCACACTAGTACTGACTGACGTCGACATCACCCAGCTTCCAATGGACGATCCGCATCTGCGGCTTCATTCTCATCTCCACCCTCAGCTTCGCGAACCTCACCTTCGCACGGCGGCTCCCCCCCCAAAGATGTCAAAGGTAGGCTCTTCAACCTCCGCGCGTTCAGGTCCCGCAATACACAATATACTGCATTTCCGGCTTCATCGCGTTCTTTGGGCTGTATACGGTGCTGACGTATATCGACATGAGCGCGGAGAGCATCAGGATCTCGCCGGACTTTAGCTTTGATTTGATTTCGACTGCGAATGCGTTTTCGCTTATTGGGAGGGTGGTTGGGGGGTGGTTGCTGATAAGATTGGTGAGTGGGTCGTGTGTTGGATATAACTACCCGCCTTTCTTCTGAATTTAATCGAAATTAAAATTGACGTTGTGCTGGCCCGCTCAATACCCTCACACCTATGACATTCATCGCGGCGGGCATGACCTTCGCCTAGCCGTACGCGCGCCGGCGACGTCGGGCGGCGCACGGGGATGGTGTTTACCATCGCTGCCGCGGGCACGCTTGTGGGGCCGCCTATATCGGGCGCGATTGATAGCGCGACGGGCGGGTTTACGGTGGGGGTGGTACGCGGGTAAGCGTTCTTCTCCCCTGAGTCGGGGTTCAAGTTTATTGGGGTTTTACTGATGAATTGATGTGTGTGTGTGTGTGTAGGGAGCACCGTCCTGCTAGCGGTGCTGTTGATGGTGGTTATGAGGCAGTTGCAGATAAGGAGGTTGTGGGGGAAATTTTAGATTTAGACTATGGCCGCGAGCACAAGCCGATATGTTATATAAATGAGCTCATGCACCTAGAATATAATCAGATGCTGGTGACACTTCGGTGCGAATGAATGAAGCTTTCCTGTGCGCCACAAGAAAGCCCTGGGCGAGACTCCAGTTGAAGCCAGCCATTGACAGAATCCCGAGGTAAGCAGATCAAGTCTCGATGACAGAGTGAACTTCCAAATTTTTGAGGCGCTGTGTGAGGCACCCTCGTCATTTCGAACGTGCGTACTACAGGACTATGACGTTTACAATGCCACATATATATATTTGGAGGTGTGTTTGTTATGTCCGTTGGCAACTACCAATTTATTAGCCCTGCTAGTCTGCAAGCTGGTAGGGGACATGTGACCCTGCTCCAAAGGCAGGAATGCATTTACGCACGAATGGCAGATGCTGAACAGTGTGGGACTCAACCTAAATTTGGTAATACCCACTAGAACCCCCCTAGTGACGGGATCTCTATGCTCGGGAAATGGACGCGTGCTCGGTAAACGGATGCACCCGCGCCCAGGGTCGCCCACCAGGGTTCGATCCTACCCAATTGTCCTACCCTGGGCACGCGTCCATTTCATGAGCGCAGCAAGGGGCGTGAGTCCATTTACCGAGCGCAGCGAGGCGGGGTGCCGCGGGCATGTCCACGCAACCACTCGGCCATAGTGCCCGCCATCTAGGCGGGAAGCAAGAAACGGAACGAGAAATCACATGCAGCAAGATCAAGACGGACGCGAGATGGAATCGAAAGGTGAACAAAAGACCAGCTGAGACGATCCAAGACAAGACACCAAAAAGATGGAATCGTCTCGGAGAACACCGTAAGACTATATTTTAACAGGTTGGACATGGAATTTGTAGAAAATCATTTGAGAACACACAGAAACATTCTAAGCATGAGACATAGTTCATATTTATTTAATTACATAGACACTGTGATGAAGTGGTGTGTTATTCACCGAGCTGGAACTGTATAAATATGTTGAGGACAGGTGTATGCCGACTCAGCCAGTGAACGACTATCAAGATCTGAGCACTGGATTTATGAAGTGTTACAGATGCAAAGCATCTCCGAACAAATCCAAATCTGATGGGACACTGTTGCTTTGCAGCTTCGGACTCATATCCAGTGCTCGGCTGCTGGTCGCGTCCGTTTATAGCTCATTCCTTCTGCCAGTCTGCATGCGTATGTACGACTAACAATGCTCCAGTATGAGGTCTGATCTCCCGACATCCTGCTCTCGCTCTCGTAAGTTTGTCCCTTAATTGCAACTTGAAGTCCCCAGGGAATCAGTATGTAATTGAATAATGCTTCATAGATGGACTTAACTCTTCAGTCATGCTCCCGTATTGCAAATTCACCATTCTTTTCACAGTAATGCCATCGCTAGTTTCGTTCCCTTCGTACCAGGTATCGACCGAATATGCCCATGCATCAAATATGTCAAGATCCGCTCCACCCTGACAAGGTTCCTTGATTCCGACACCTGGAACGGACATTCCTGCCAGTGTGGTCTCCCTCCGCACAGATCTAGCGTGTTTCCGCATGCCCCATCTCTTTCCACTGTGTTTGCAGATAGGTGAGACGGCCGAACCTTCCGATTCGCTTTCATTAGGTTTAACTGGAGAAGAGCTTTGTCGATTCTTCTGACCATTGGTACGCAGCCTTTCGCGATGCGTGTGAAGGCTCATTCCATCCACACTTGATTCCGCTCAAGACTCAACGGAATCCACTACAATTCTTCCCATTCCACAGATGATTGTAGGTTTTGGTTGTGTCCGGAAAATAGTCGGATATCTCCAGGCGCCAATCGGCGAGCACAACACTTGCTCAAATCTCAATGGCAGCCAAGTCATCAAGAGTTCCGGGAGCCAAACTGGGCATATCCAGTCGCTCATGAACCGTAACTATCCCCGAACATCGCAAAAAGAAGTGATGGCTCAAAATCAGTGACAGGTGTGGGGAAAGTCAACAACGAGGGACTTACTAGACTCAAAGTCCCTGGAGTGGTGTCTGACTACAACCACCTCAAGTATTACTGCACAAAAAACTGGAGTGGGGGAACATTGGATGCAAGAAAACTGAGCAACTACCTACTCAGTGTCTACCTAAATACTATCCTAGATATCCTTGTAGCTAGAGCGGCTATCCACTTGTGTGCGTCCTGTAACTGGAACAAAGGCCACAGTCGAGCAAGTCCATCGAATATTCATATCCAATCTAATCACTAATCAACCGTAGGACCGGATCACTCCACCTGCTGCCGAGGTCCATCAGCAAATCCCCAGGAAATGTTTAGAATAATACCTATCACATCAAAAGGTCACTTACTCCACTTGACTGTGAAGAAAGGGTGTATTGAACAAACTTGAACAAATTCCTGAACAATGTGAAGAAGTGTTGACCCACTGATTCGAACCCACACTGAGACAATGGTGGTATTACACGAGCAAGCATCGCCACTAAGCAGGTCACAAAAAATGAACAGATTTAAAAGCACCGCCACTGAGGCTTTATCACAGCCCCTAAAAAGTGTTCAAAAGGCCATCAATTTATTGCACGAATAAATGCAGACAAAAATTGATGAGCAGTGAAAAACAATTGATTAAAAGAACAAGTACATAAGTACTCGTAATGTCATGTCATACAAAGACTGCCTTGGGAGAGCCACTGATTGTTAAATTAAATGCAGTAACCAGGCTAAGCCTCCATTCCCTCAATTTCCTTGATGAAAACTCTGAGTAACTCAGCCTCATCTGACTTGCCTACTATCACGCGCTGGGAAGCTGGCCACATGGGGAAGTTGGCCACTTAGACTATAGCCACTTAATTACCTATCCCGTGTCAAATCTTGAGCCCGGACTATGCAGAGAGACCTCAGACGGTGGTGTGCACCAAGTTTCGGCCACTTCTGATGATGTGATCGCCAGCGGTGTGCCGGTGATGCGGGGTTCAGATGCCGATCTCGTGGCTCCCTTGATCCTGATCCGGTACCCACAACAAACAACGCCCATAACTTCATCAATTCTGTTTCAATCCGCGACGTCGAGGGCTCGTTCGAGCCTGTTAATGCCTGGCTTTCTGCCGGGTATCTCCTACAATAGGTTAATCTCCTCATCATCTTGGAATCCAACCGGGAAACCTCAGTGTCAAGGTAAATTCTATTTCAGGTACACCATACCGACGAGCGTCGCGTGGATCACCCGTCCCTGCTGTGGCCCGATGACTTTGGGAGGGTATATAGCATGGCTAATGCTTCACTTTGAGAAGTATAAGGCCATTTTATTGATTTGATCGACTCCGCATTACTGTTACTTACAACACACTATCAATTTTCACCATGCAAGAAGTTTAAATGCTGGGTTCTCAGCAGCAAGCTCCAGGGATGGAACTACCACTCCAGGTACGTTCATCTACATCCAATGAAGATTCCTGAAGCTTATTTTGTCTGAAACCGTCCTCTCACTCTTGCACGCCGCTCGTTTGAGCAGCGAGATTGATCTCGCCCCCTGTTACCTCTCATCAGAGGAACTTAGTTCTATAATTCCTACAGGTCTAATGTAATATTTTGTATACAAAGTAAAGCATTTAGATCTATTGAAGATGAGTATGCACTGCGAAGGCATTACATTGGTCAGGAACAACGGATTTAGGCGAGTGGCCAGGTAGCCCGTCAATTCCCTTTTCGGGAGTTCCGCCGGAATAAATTTGCCATGAGTTCAAAAGGTCTCCAAAATGAATATAAGTAGACTCAATCTGTTCACAGGATGTGCGCCTACGTTTTAAGCCCCTTGGCTCTCGAAAAGTCATTCGATGAAGCGATCAATAGGCCAAACACACTAAGGTAGCCGGCTTCCCAGCGCGTAATAGTAACTTGTCCTGTATTGCCCTCAAATTCTTCATTGAATATAAGGTGCTTGGATGGTGGTCTCCCAGGATCCTCCTTTGTTTCTCAAGGACAATAATTTGAAGCTCCTCAGCCTCCTTCAACCGCCCAAGCTTATGATATATTCCGGCCAGATTCCCCATAATCCAGAGCGTATCTGGATGGTCTTCGCCATGAATCCTTTTTCGCTTCTCAAGCACCACAACTGCAAGCCCCTCAGCCTCATTCAACCGACCAAGCTCATTGTATGTGCTTGTTAGAGTCCCCATGGTGTGGAGGGTGTCTGGATGGTCTTCTCCACAAATTGTCTTTTGCTTCTGAAGCACAACAACTTCCAGATCCCCAGCCTCACTCAACTGGCCAAGCACATGGTATGTTGCTGCCAGACTCGCCATGGTCCAGAGGGTTTGTGGATGATCTTCTCCAAGGGTTTCTCTTTGCTTCTCAAGCACTGCAACTTTCAGCTCCTTAGCCTCCTTCAACCGGCCAAGCTGATGGTATGTGGATGCCAGACTGCCCATAGTTTTGAGGGTGTGTGCATGGTCTTTACCAAGAATTGTCTTGTGTTTCTCAAGCGCTGCAATTTGAATCTCCATTGCTCTATGGAATCTTCCAGAATGGTAATATATCCGTGCATACTGGGCATTGAAATCTGGTGCAGCATATGTTTCCCCTTGCAGCAGCGAATCAATGTGAGGCAACAACCTGAGCGCCACCTGTTTCCACTGTGGTTCCATGCAAGAAATTGACATCCCCACTATTGCAACCATAGAATAGTGATACACTTTCTGATCAGAAAGTGTGGTTTGACTCCAGCTATGTACCAATGGATGAATTGAGAATAACCCAGTCTGAGTCAAGGTTGATCAATGAATATGCTCTGAGCTCAGTTGTGAGATTGATGAAGTGCAGAGAGTCCCAGACACCAGTGGGTCCCAAAAGCTGTGATAGAAGCTTGAGTGGCTTTTCTAGCTCTTCTTTGGATGGACCATGAGGATTGGCCAAATACTTGGAAGCCTTGCTGAACATCTGCTCAGAGATTCCCTGGTGGTGCACAAAGGAACAAATCATCATGTGACTTAGCAGGTTTTTCACTGAGCAGCCTTTCTCTATTCTGCACATAGATGGACAGATAACTCTTGAGAGCCCCAGACTTGATGATAAAAGCCCCAGCCTGAATTATGGCAAGAGGTAAATACCCTAGTGCCTTGAAAATATGTTGATTATCATCTTCATACTCTATCAACACAGAAACTTACCTTCACAATCTCTGCAGAAATTTTCTTGTTCTCCGGTGACATCTCCTCTTTAGCACTAGCAAGCAATAGCTCCACAGGATCTTCCTCTTCCATATCTGAGACCTGATAATCGGACCCAGCATAGCCACGAAGCCCCGGATTCCGAGATGTGATAAGGATATTTCCATGGTTGCAGTGAGGAAAATGATTGTTCAGATTTATCTTCGGGTCAGCTGCATTGTCAAAGAACAACAGCCATTCATCTTGTTTGGTGACAAGCCATTTCAGAGCATTATCTGAGGTTTTCCCAACATTCTTTGCGACAGCTATATTCTTGAGACCTGTATCAATTGTGTCCGGAGTGCTGGCATCAACGAGAAAGATATCAGAGAAGCTGATAGCCAAACTTCAGACCCTACACCAGACTATTTCCAGAAGACTCACCGAGCTGATTGTCCAATAAATTTGAGAGCAATCTGGGTCTTTCCAGCACCACCAAGTCCATGAAGCAGAAATATCTGTTGTTTGGCTGGGTCCTCACTGAAATATTCATGCATCTTCTTGAGAATAACCTGTCTGCCATGGAAAATTCTTGACGGTGGAGGACAACTGTTAATGCTTTGGAGGACTTGAGACATAGGAACATCTATAAAATATTAGCATAATTGTAATAGCCCTCCATGTCTGTGGGAATCATGCTGGGTGCCATCACAGCCAATTTGTGCACCTGGAAATTGGTATCCATTGTTGCTATGAGCTATGGATTGTGTTAGAAAATGTTGGTTCACAGCCTGAACTGAATGCATGTACCATGAAATTCAAGTGTAATGTTTGGATCCTGGTCTGGTGCCCACTGATCTGTGCTGTGGTCCTGCTCAACTTGAGGACTTCCTTGAAACGGCTGCGAAATCCTTTGTATTCTTGAAGCAAGGGCCTAATCTCATCCAGAATAGCCTGTAAGCATCTGAATGACCACTGTAAATCACAGCTGAAGAAGCAAACCGACAGTGGCTCACTTTTCAAGGTCCTCACATAAACCCTTGAATATTTCAGTAGATGTACCCCCATTTGCCGAAATCTGATCTCGAACAATCTTGATGATTTCTAAGGCATCGTGACACAGCTCTTTAAGGTCCTCCCGATTCTTCTTAACTTTCTATTAAGGCCAAAGTCAGCCATATCTCTGCACCAAGTCAGCCATATCTCTGCACCAAGTCAGGCAAATGCAATCCTCCACTGTGTCCAACAGAACCACAACTGTTCCAAAGACAGCCTTGATATAAGGGAACGGTGCACATTCAGCCGCTGCAGTGATTGTCTTTGCGGCCAGGAGAGATGTTCCAATCCAGTCGGAACTTGACAGTTTGGTGGCCTGCTTTAGAGTGGGGCTGGATCCCCCTAGATTGCGAGGGCTGCTGGTGGGCATGAGGGGAAGAGACAGTGAACGAGGCAGGCGCTTAGGGCTGTTCTGACAGCTTCCCACGTGGCTGTCATCTTCGGATGCAGTCCGGAGATTCCCGGCCGCTGTTAGTGCGGGCAAGGTTTAATTCGGTTATCTTAATTGTATCCGAGTGTTGGCTCTAAATATCTGCCCTAGATATACCGGATGAAGTGTCCCTCACAAAACATTGGGATCCACTGTCATACTAAAATCTACCAGCAGCAAATTACATTGAAGCGGCCCCTGCTGAACTGTCGGCGATGGAACTCAGTGTGTATACAAACCAATCCCATCCGGATCCTAGGAGGGGAGCACATATGCGTGCATTGCATTTGTCCACGAAACGCCTTGTTGCCCTGCTTATCTGCGTTGATGAAGATGAAGTTGAACGAAGGGGCGGGCTGCATCTGCTGCATCGACTCGTGCGCGGGGCCGACGAGTATTTTGACTTTGCTGGTAAGGCCCGCGCGGTCAATGTTCTGCTGCGCGACCTGGAGCAGCATCAATATAAGTGGGACTATTAAAGATAGAACGGATATCGACTTACCTTCGCGTGCATCTCGCTCAACTCAAGCGTGAAGAGCTCTCCATCCACGGGGAGCGCACGCGCAAGCCAAATTGTTGAATAGCTTCATTCCAATCCAACTCCACAATCAGCCTTCCTTCCAACCTCCCGGTCGCGGAAAAGACTGCACTCACCCGCCTAGCGTCCCCACCTCCAAGACCCGCTTCGCCCCGAGGGAAGCCACGAGGAGGTGTAGGAACTTGCCCTGCACAGCGCTCACGGCGATCTCTGGCAGGCCGTTTGCACTGCTGCTGGTAAGCGCCGCGTCGAGGACCGCGTCGGGTGTGTGCAAGGAGTTGTGGTACTAGTCCGAGCCGGCCCAGTCCTCGAGGGAAGTGGGCTTGAATGTTTGCTGTGACATGGTGGACCTTAGTGATGTTCAGGGCCCGGCTCGGCCTGAAAGCCCGGGCTTGGGCTTCAGATTTTCCAGGCCCGAGCCCGAGCCCGCAGGCAGGGCTTCAAGCCCTAGGCCCGGGCTTGAGTCAGGCTTGAGGGAAGATGCAATAAATCAACAAGAGCAGCAGCTCTAGAGTAAAAATAATGCTGTGTATGTCACCCTACACCTCAAAAACCAATACATACCTCAGTTTGGTGCTTTCGAACCTCACGAACACCTAATTTCCATTTTGGGACTCGGGAGTTGAAAGTTTTGAACCCGATAAAAACATGCTGCTGTCAATAATTTGGATGAGATGGCTCGAAGAGCACATCTGAATGGATTCACTGACTCAATGTGTGCATTTCCTGATCCAAAGTAAGGGTGAAAGCCGACCTTATAGGTGGTACTCAAGCCCGGGCTTGAGGGCCCTACGTCGGGCTCGGCTCGGCTCAGGCCTGTGCGGCCTCGGCCTGGCGGGCCTAGGGCTTGAGGCAGAGCCCTGCACATCACTAAGTGGAGCACTGCGCCGCTCCACACTTAAGCGTCCGTCGGATGAGGCGTAGTAGTTAGGATGCGTGACTACAATTACCAAGTGAATTGATACTGTTGTCCATCTGAGGGCGTCATGTGTGATTACTACCCGCTGATTAGCGACGGTTGGTTGAAGAACTAAAGTCCGCAGACGACCTGTAAGCGGTCGAACCACATCGCCTTCACCAAGTCCATCGTCGCTGCGCGCACGCCGTGAGTGACCTCGCTAGAACTCGAATGAACAAAAGAGCCCACCTCGGACTGCGGCCGGGGCCATAACGTCCGTGAGGTGGTGGGACACCACGCGCCAGCGGCCACCTGAGTTGGCCGTCCTGAATCGGGAGGAGATGGCCTCCGCGACGCGCACGAAGTCTGAATGGCTGCCCCCGCTTCCGTCCGGGTAGACGTCGGTGAGAGGCGCGGCCGCGAGTTTGGCTGGGAGGGAGGCGGAGGAGTTCATGAGCAGACACTGCGTGCGAGCCAAATGAGCGAAGGATGGGATCGTAGGATGGATGGATGAACGGACGCACGATGTCCGAATGGGCAAACCACTGACTGCCGTAGATGTAGTTGTACAGATCCAGCGCGTCCCGGATGCGCTCCTGACAATCAAATATCGGTCGCTGGTTGTGTATTGTGAAGCGCACGTACAGGACAGTCGTAATCGTCCAGATTAAGCACAAAAATAACAACGGCGACGCCCGCGAAGACAGGAAGCCACTTGTGTTTCGTGGCGAGGCTTTGTCGGGGGCATGACAGTGAATACGTCCACAGGTCGCCGCCATTGACGGACAATTGGTCCACTGGAGGCGGAGTCATTTTACAATTCAGGATATCATCGTCCGTCGGGGTGTAGTCAAGTGCGCTGATACGATCGAGGTGGTCGAAAAAATGTGTTGCACGTCTGTCCAGTTGGACTGTAGGGATTGCTGCTCGAACGGCGGTGTCGGTCCAGAGGGTGTCGATGGCGTGTGCAAGCTCTTCGGTGAGAAAGCGGGGCGTCTCTGGCGACACTGCTATCTTGCGGCACTCTTGACTTTGCGGCGTGGAGAATATCTCGTCGGGAAAAGAGGAAGATAGCTCGCTGTAAAATCATTAATAATGGAACCAGCAATTATTCCGTGGAATCAACATGCCGCCAAGCATCAATTACGCTCTGATGTATTAGTTTCTTGAACTGCTGTCGTTCTTCGTCATTATATCCCCCATGGAGAGCCTTGACATGACGCATAAAGGTGGCCTAGATAGCTGCATCTAGCTTGTATTGTTGATGCAAGACGCTTCTGAACCCACTTTGCCTGATCCAGGAATACCTAATACAACCATTTCCCTGGTTGCTCTTGCCAATCGTTTATCTTCGGCCAGTATCGCGTCAATTGCGGCGCTCTCTGTATTATGCTTTATCGGGGTGTCTCCAAGATATTTGTGAACATACGGGCTGCTGCTGAACCTGAAGGGGGTTGAATTGACTTCTTCATTGGCTTTGACTTCATCCAAAGAGAGGGCCTCACGCCCCCACAGGGAGTGCTTGTTGTGAGAAGAGCCAAAGTGCGGTAATCAAACCGGCAATTTCCTTGCAAGCTCCAGCCAAGCAAACAACAACACCCACTCTCTCTCCCTTCCACCGCGTTTTTTTCAGCTCTTGCAGTTCGACAACGTTAATTACGACACATATTGCACCTACCAACCATCTTCATTTGAGTAGCTCATCTCAGGTTTCCCCTGTTTCGAAGCCATCGAAAGTCCAGTGGCATTGCTGTCGCCGGAAGACATGCGACGGCCAGTTTTACTTCTCGGTGTGGGTACCCCGGCGAAGAAGAGGGGGAAAATGCCATCATACGGTGCAGTGAAAACGTATCAGGGTGCGTTCTGGCACGGTGCCCCAGAGGTCCTGCGTGTTGTCTGCGCTGACTCCGTGTATGGCGAGGAGGGCACAGGACCATCCCAAGACCGTCTTCGGTCTTCGCGATGGACGCTGCTTCTCGTTGACTAGGCGCCAAACTCGCATGCTCCTCAGGTCCGCATAGTCTCCCTCCTCTTAATATCCTCTGGTCGCCGTTAAAATCGTGTCTAGGGATGGTCTCATCTCGCATCCCCCCATGTAGTATCAATGCTCAAGCACCGTTGCGAGGGTATGACAGATGATACTTATTGAGCACGGGGAGCCCGGGGTTTCGCTGAAAGCAGAGTTATTTTCGGCATTTGCGGTCGTGTGCCCACTATGCTTCCGCGCAACTCATCTCTGTCAGTTCCTTCGAATCTGTACCTTTCCCTGATTTCGCAGACGTCATTTATAAGGACAATATTTTTGCGCCCTCCACGGCGTTGAAGCTTCGGTGAAACAGGTTCCTGTGGTCGTTTCAAACTCCTATCCGTGTACGCTCCAGTTGAGCTGGCCCTGTCGCGAACTGATATTTTAGGGCGGATATTTTTGTTGCACAACTTTGTTCTCATGATGCATCGCAGGAATAATCAGTTTTCCACATGGATTCGCCTTGGTGTCAGCCCTCGTTCACTCGATTGTTTGGACCTTCCATTGACTTCCACGACCCGAATATTGCCAGCCCTTTACTCTCTAATTATTTTCTGGAGGCGACGCTCTCAAACTCGAATCGCCTAGACGATCAACCATCTTTTCTTTCTTCCGAATATGACTGCTCCGAATCCTCTGTTGGTTCCGTGCTCAAGCACTCGTGCTACCTCATGTCGCACTGACTCCTTCAATTTCCTTGCCACGGACCGCGCAGATCATCGTTGTTCCGGTGCACATGATGATCTCAATCAGCTCTTGCCGACCAATCGGCGGGCACGCACGTTTTTGGTCGACCACACGCCTTGTCAATCTGTTGCCACACCAAAGGTATTCTTATACCGCGCTGCCAGATGCACACGACGTCCGCCTCTTCCCCACCCCGCAATGCGCTCCCCCACCTGCATGCTTGCCTTGCACGTCCTGTCCCTCCTTGACATTTCCGCGGCATCTCCGCTCTCAAACGCACGGAAGCCAACGCCGGCGCAGACTGCAGCCTCAACCGCGGTGTCTGTAGCGCTTGGTGGCGTTACCTATGTGAACCAGGTCGGTATCTACATTCCGAATGCCGGATGATCCCACGTCTGAGGTGCACTCTCGGATGGCAGGGCCTCGTCGCTTTCGGCCGCATTCCGTCCAATTTCACCGAATCTACCGGGGACACCCTGGGAGGAATCGGGAGCGCCATCGCCATCAAGTTCGGCTCCTGGACGGCCCAGGCGAACGGGAGCTTCACTGGCACGCTCGTCGTGCAGCCCGATCGCGGTTTCAACGTGTACGTCCCTTGTCTCGCTCCCGAAATCCTCGCTCCAACTCTAAATCAATTTTCAACGACCCTCAGGATCACCACGATCGACTACCAAGCCCGGCGGCACGAGCTCGACTTCGTGCTGACGCCTTACTCCGGTGCCGCGAACCTCTCGTTCGCGGTAGCGCAACAGACCCTGCAACTGAAGTATATAGACACGACGCTCGAGGTCGAGCGGAACAATACCAAGACCAGCGGACTTGACCCCCTCGCCATCCGCGCGGCGGAGGCCGGATTCGGGACGAACCCCCTCGCAGACCCACAGATGCCCATTGCGAGCACGACGGAGCCGCACCTCAGCATCGACGCGGAGGGCTTGATTTCGAACGCGGACGGAACGTACGTCGCTGTAAATTGACTCCTTGGAGGATGCTGACTTAATTATTGGGGCTAAAGGTACTGGATGAGCGACGAGTACGGACCGTACATCTACCTCTTCTCTGCGGATGGGCACCTCATCCAGACTATCCAGCCCCCGGCGGCGATCCTGCCGTTTGATTCCAAGGGCAAACTGAACTTCACGTCCGAAGTCGACCCCGACACGGGCCGCGGCGCGAATCAGGGTGTGTATCTCCTAAAATTTTAATTCATGTGAGTAACTGACTCCCGTAGGCTTCGAGGGCCTTACCATCGACCCCATGACCTCCACCCTGTACGCGATGCTGCAGAGCGCCACGATTCAGGACGGCGCGCTCCAATACACGCGCCTCCTCGCATACGACGTCTCCGCGCCGACCGTGTCCGTGCCGCTCGTCGGCGAGTGGATCGTGCCGCTCCCACTGTCGAGCAAGGGCAAGGTCGAGGCGAGCAGCGATATCCACTTCGTCTCGCCCGGCGTGTTTTTGTGCTTGGCGCGCGATGGCAACGGTCATGGGGGGAGCGGGGACGATATTAAATACAAGTGCGCTTGCCTTCCCTCTCCCCTGCTTCTGCCCTTGTTAAGCTGCGTTGGACAGACACGCGGACCTCTTCAGCATCGTGAACGCGACGGACATCCACGGCACGTCGTTCGACGACCCCGACACGCCCGCCGCGCCCAAGGGGACCCTAAGCAAGAAAATCGTACCCGCAACGTACGTGAGCTTTGTGGACTACGCGGACACGACGCAGCTCGCGCGGTTTGGGCTGCATAATGGTGCGTCGAGGTGCCTTGTTCCTTCTCCCGTTATTTTGCGGCGCGGCGGATGCATTCTTGGGGCTGATGCGAATTTACGCGCGGAATAGGCGACCCGGACGACAACACGCTACTCGATGCCAAGTGGGAGAGCCTCGCGCTGGCGCCAGCGGGCGACGCCAACGCGCCGGACGACTTTTTCTTGTTCACTGCGGTGGGTTCTTCTCTGTGTTTGCTTTCTCTGGTGCTGAAATCCCCACTAGAGCGACAACGACTTCCTGAGCACGCAGGGCATCTCGCTCGGCGTGCCCTTTGATGCGGGCGAGGACGTCGACAACCAGTTCCTCGTGTTCCGCGTCACGCTCCCTGGCGCGGCGGCGGGTGTGAAGAAGGGGTTGGGTATGGATTGTTGAGTAGGTGGGCGTAACGGCGGAGTGAGTGGAGTTTGTATCGAGGACAATGGAGGACTTTGGTGCAATTGACATCCTTCGTGTGAGCTAATTGTCTTCTGATGCCGCGGCCAAGCGAGCCCTGTCCTTGTATTCCCCAGTGACCTTGTAAGTCCAAGCGGGCGCTTATGGGTCCTTGTATTGGTTACCAAGTCGATCGCTTATCACATGCATTGCTTACCTTCATCCTTGTTCCTCTTTTGTCGTCATTGTTGTTGTTCCGTCTCGCCTTAGTCCCGCTTAGGGTGTCCGTGATTTCCGTGTGGCGCCGCCCCCGAGCCGCGTGGTAACACTTGACACGCATAATATATTCTGCGAAGTCGTTGTACCCAGCCTGAAAAACTCCTGCTACCGACTACGCGCAACGATAGACTACCGATCTACGGCAGAGGCAGGCATCTGGGACTGAGCAGCATGGGTGGGTATCGGCGCAATTGCGTGCTAGTGTCCGTGAAGGCGGGCGTGAGTGCATAATTCATCCTGGACGCAAGCGGCGGAGTGCTTAATTCATCCAGGACATAGCCAGCGGGCGATTGGACCCAGAGTTCATCTCGGTGCGGGAGGGGGCGGGAGGCGTGCATGGGTACCATCCTGCAGGGAAGGGCATGTTAGAACGGTACGCACACCCGCCGGCATAGAAGATTGCAGCTCACGGTGGCTAAGCAGGTCGCAGCGTATGTCGGGGACACCGCCCCAGGCCCGGGTACTGCACATACGCGCCGCACCCAGGCGCCTCACACGGCTGCGCCAGCCGCAGCCCTACGCGCCGCGTGGCGTGGCCATTTGAGGTTTTGTGGAACCAGTACTCCTGGAAGTAGTGCGGGTCTTCCCACTCCGCCGGAATGCTGTTCTGGTCGACGTGCGTCTTCAGCTTTATTTGTTCGCCTAGCGTGAGGGAGTGGATGACGCCCTCTAGCACGAGGCGGGGGAGGATCGCGACAGCGGGGTCATCGATGATGGCGCGCGGGATGTCAAAGCGCGCGAGGACGTTGGCGCCTAGCGCCAGCCAACGGTAAGCAGCGAATTTATCCTCATCGCAGGACTGACCGGACGAGAGGCCCCAGGAGAGCGCCGCGCCGTGCGACCCCCAGAACCCGAACGTGACGAGGTAGCGGTGGTGGATCTGCTCCGCGCCGTACTCGTGGATCCACTCAATCGTCTCGGTTATCTTGCGGTCCGTGCGGAAGACGAAGCCGGACGGGAGCGGGTAGTCTGGGTGCGGCGCAGGCAGTCCGCAGCGGGTGAATATCTTGATGCTGTCGTTCAGGACGAGCAGCCAAGAGAGAGTCAGGCGGCGCAGTTCGCGGAGCAGACAGGCTTGGTAGCTTTGGAAGTCCGGGTTCGAGTTCATTGGAGGAGGTGAGCTGTGCGTCGAGATTTATGGGAGTGCGCTTCGGCCGCGCCACGCAAAAGGGGAGTCACTGCAGGTGTGGCGGCCGGCTGGTGTCCAAGCGCATCACTTCACCGGGTGTGGCGCGGTTGAAGATGTCCTTGTCTTTATCTCCCAGTGAGCCTTGCCCACCGGTGAGCCAGACTGGTGAGGCTGTAACTTCAATTATTCAGTGGAGAGACAAAGCGCACACACAATGCACTGGATAGACATAGCACCACGCGCGGGCGGCGTTCCCGACGTGCAAGCGCCCAAATGGGCTCAGGCTGTGGAAGTTACGTTATGGGTGGATGGGCAATATCTGATGCCTCCAGCAGCAGCCGTTGCGCCGCCGACATTAGACACTCCGTGAACCCGCATATCCGTGATACGTATGCCCTGCTCGCAGATTGAACAAAGGAAAATTACGGCCGTGAGTACGTGAAGCGTGTATATGGAGATAATTAGAGAATGGAGGGCATCACGGATAGGGGTGTACACACACCGTTGCCCACAAAAGACTGGCAGATGGGAGAAGATTAATGGATTGTTCGGCTAGATCGCTATATCAGGGCGGTTCAAGAGAGAGAATGGAGACCAGACAAGGGCGTGTTATCCATAACAGTACGCTCGGATGGATCGCGCCCTCAAGAGTCGCTGCGCCAACTGGATGCCTGCAGCTTGCCGCTGTTGCCACTTGCCAGCTTCAAATCATCGTAAAATCCATTCAAGACACTTACATAGTCTCCGGCGGTACCATTGAAGCAAAGATATCCAATTGAATAGCGACAGGGGTGAGGAGCTCTAGAGCGCAGATGTCCTAGCTTTTTTGTGGGCGCAGAGCGAAAAGTGTGACAGTCGCCGCTCTGATCGTTGCCAGATCAGTTCGGCGCCGCTTCCGCAGATGCCGAGATGCCGGATTGCCTGAAACTCTTTGTCTATTGGCTCCATTCAAAAGAGTGCTAGGTAAATTTGTCGGCGTCGATATTGTGATTTTGTGGCTGAGGCGCCGACGGAGATTGTCGAGCTCGCGAGTCTGGTAGGGATACCGTGGAAACTTGAACCTTACATTGCGTTATCGACAACCGCCCAACATTGCACCAGAATTGGAAGCTGATTCTTAGATATGATGGAGTTAATATTTAAATTGGGGCACGGCCATCAGCCCCCGGCCGTCCCAACTCACCGAACATTCAGGGTCGGATTGTGTTCGATCCGTCCCAGGTTGGACGACACTCCCGGGTTCTCTCAGCTCTGAACTGCGGACATATCTCTGGCAATCAGATAGCTGATTCCGTACAAACGATTAAATTTCCGATCCCATCTTATGTCGAAATCCAGAAGCGGACAGAAGAACCCTTAATGAACCGTTCTACGCCCGACATGGTCCAAGGCATAGAGACTCGACCGCTCAAGCGTGAGCTGGCAGGCAGTGCGCTCAACGCGCCCTGCAAGGTCCGCTGCTCTCGGGACCATCTAGGTACGATTTCCCTGCTCCATGTTTCGTGGTGATTTTCCCTAGGAAGGCGCAGCGAGGCAGATCAGGGCAACGCTTTCATCAATGGAACCCAATGGAACCCAATCGAACCCTGAGACTCGCGCGCAGCTGGTGACTAACGGCAGTCCATTTAAAACGAGGAGCCAGACGGCCAGACCCTTTATCCCCCCTCTCGATATTATGTCCTCCCCTATTCCTCTTTCCTACAGCGCGGCCCTTGCTGCACTCGCAAACGCCTGGAACATCCCTTCGTCCGACGCTCAGCTGGAACCTACCAACCGGTTAGTCTCTCTCTTCCTCCCCTCCGATGCAGTCTGGACGCCACTTACCGTCCCACAGCCGTAGGACCCTCACGCCTATCGAACGCGCGCTCTGCCGAGTGCTCCGCAACATCCACGAGATCGACATCAAGGACATCGCGGCGCGCACCGGCTGGTCGGTCAAGGTGGTCTCTCGCGCGTCGCTAAACGATTACAGCCCGCCCGACGTCGTCGCCGACGACGCGGCCTTGATCGCAGGGAGCCCCGAGCATGCGCAGCTCGTCGAAGAGGTGCGCCGTGCACGCGGTCGTCGCTAGTTTTTTTGGCTGATGCGTCCGATATCGATTGCACGCACAGATGGTCCGCGACCAAGAGAGCGGTACCCCGAGCCTGACCACCACGCCGCGCGCAGCTGCTGCAGCAAGTTCGTCTTCGGCAGCGGCGGCCGTGCCCAGCGCTCACTCCACGCGCGTGTGTATCTCAAGTCCTGTGCTTTGTGTAACTCTGACGCACCCGCCCCGCCAGCACCGCGCCCCCAAGGCCACCCCGGGCAATAGCTTCCTCGCGAAGTTCATTAGAAGTGCCGCTCTGGGCCCCGAGTACCAAGATATCTTCGTCGCTGCGGAAGTCACCGAGGACACACTCCGCCGCATGGTGCTGCTTGATGAAGCGTTCGCCCAGGACTTCCTCCGGGGACTCGTCCCTGAGTCCTCGGCGTCCGACCGCGTCCTGTTCGCAACGGCGGTGCGCCGCCTGGTCTAGGACAGATCTTGTGTTGTCCGGGTATAATGTAACATAGTAACAATGAATGTCTTTCACCTTTGTCTTCCCCTCGCTGGCTTCTCATATCAGAAAGTTAAAGTGCCGTCAACTTTGATTCCATTGTACATAGATACGTCAAGCGGATTTCACGAAATTCGCAATAGTCACTAGCACCGTCCTGCCCGCGGTGGACTTGAATAAGGGGCAGTGACAGCGGTGTTCAAAGCAGAGACACAAGTGCGGGCTGAATGTGTGCGTAAAATCTTGCCGCGCGGATATGGGGGTCGATTGCGCCGCTGCAGGCCTTGGGTAGACCCTGTACTACACGTAGGGCTGTCGGTTCTCGGAGGCCGAGCCGAGTCCCGCCTCGCAGTTTGCGTAACACACGTACATCCCGAGGAGCGCCATCCGGGACGCGCGGCGCAGAATGATGGAAATGTGCAATCAAAGGCGGTTCAACTTGAACTCCATATCCACGTGATCCCGTCCAACCAACGCGCCAACAACGCAGGACCCTGGTTTATCGGTTGGGAGGTCAGATTCAAATTTCGGCCCTTCACTAAGCTTTGTCCGAACTTTTCGCGCTGACCAGGGTCAAAATTTTGCGCGAACTTTGCATATGACCTCGAAAAATCGGATTATAGAAAGTGCGAATACGACTACCGGCTCCGGCAAAAGCAGCACATCAGAGCGATTTGAGCGTTCGATCTTCACAAAAGGCAAATAATGATGGTACTATTAATAACCACTAGACTACACAACTGATAAGAGGTCGGGAAGGGTCATGGAGGTGTTTAAGAGAAGGAGAGAGAATGTTATTTACACCTTGCTGACTTTTGACGGAAAAGGTTCGGAACCAACACCGAATATTATGCTGCGTGTTTCGCCAGCCTACCTGTTTGATGGGAGGGCGGCTACCCCGACGGACAAGCTCGGAGAAAAGAAGTCCAAAGGGAACGTTGAGTCGGTGCACCAGTAACGACTTCGCTAATAAATTCATCAGCGCGAAAAAACAGCTCGTTGCTGAGCTGTGCCGAGGTTCGGCCAACAGTCCCACGGTTCGAAGGCGAGCCACGTACAGAAGTAGAAGGTTGCAACATAGATGCTGGTGTAAAAACCGGTCTCGGGACGCCTTGCTACCGATTTCGCCCGCCGTCCGCTTTGCGAGAGATGTTAAGATCATATCATGCCGGCTCGGCACCATACAACCAACACTGCCAAGGGGGAACTGAGGGAAAGGGGAATCCTAGCCTTTCGGAAGTTTCTCAATCTCGCTCACTCTTTGGCCCAGCACTGAGTGTTGGTACCACATCAGAAACCCACACGCCATGAACATCGGGCCCAGCAGCAGCCGCCTGTGAGCCGTCGCTCGGCAAATATTCGGCAGTAGTACAAAGCCAGCCGTTAGAGCTTGAGCTAAAACCACGTTTGAGGCTCGCTGTTCATCCATGAACGAGTCACGTATAAGGACATTCAGTATCATGGAACAATTTCAATGGTCAACACGGCAAATACGATCATCAGGACTGCCATTCATGTAGCAAAAGGGCAACGTTGTGCTTGAATGACTGTTCTGCGTTGAGCGGACGTGGGAGGGTATCAAGGTCCGATGGGGCTAGAGAACATAGGAAGGTCGGGTTTCAAGACCGACAAGCTCTGTCAAGCATTTTGGAACGCATCGAAATGCTGGGAGCGCGGTACTGATGCGGCGGAGTACCGAAAAGCGCGTAATGCATCATTATGAAGAAGAGCCCTACAAAAAGTTCGAACACATAAATTGGGCATCTCCCCAACAAAACCATGGTGACCCAAGAAACCTTTCGCGCTGCTGTCCCGCCTTATGACGGCCTACTCCCGAGCCCACTGCGACGCGGTCCAATGGACACCCTCGAGCTGCTCAATTACTGCAACATCTCGGAGGAGTGCAGAACCCTAGACGCAGATCTCATCGTGGGGCTCGGCAGGGGGTCCCTGTCGGATGCAGCAAAGCTGGTTTCCCTCGTGCGCCCTTACTGTAATGGTTGTGCCGTCCGTCGACTGACATGCTTCCTTTTGCAACAGGCCCTCGCGAACGACATCAAGGATTCTGACGGCTTCTTGGCGCTCCCCACCTGGGGAACCATTGGCACGGTGCCGCCCGCCAAACCGCGGACAGTCCCGTTGTGTGCATCGCCACCACGCTCTCCGGGGGCGAGTTCACCGTCCTCACGGGCGCGACGCAGTCTGATCAAGTCCGCCAATTAATGGGAGTACTCCCTACTGAATGCATCGCACTTCTTTTAATCCGCGTGATTACACCTCCTGTTCAATGTTGGTTCAACCGGCGCTGGAACCGGAGGTGGAGGGCGACTATTTTCTTTATCACGCGCGCTGGAGGCTCATTCGGTCCAGTCGCTCATCAATACTCTGGTCCATTGCTCAACCGCGCAGCGTGGGCTGACGTTCGATTGCAGGATGAATAGATGACGCGACGATTTAATATCAGAACGTGAACGGCTCTCCGATTATTTCCTCCGTGACTTTCCACAGCCGTTCGGCATTGGCCTGGCAGAATTTTAACACGGGGTCAACAGAATGCCTGAACAGAGAGAATAAAACTCACAGGATCGGAGCTGTGGGGCGCAACGGTCGCAGTTGCGTCTTTGGAATCGGAGAGGTATGCGCCGGATTTATCTGGACACGGAGGTGCATGTCAGCACTGCAGAACAGCAGTCGGCATCTTCTCACCGTTGAGACTCGGGTCGAAAGCCGCTGCGATGGAACTATGTTGATGAAACTTGTAAGTTTCGTGGGCCAGGACTGGGAGAAGACCCTACGTTGCAGCTCCCTCGGGGATGGTCTTCCACTTAAAATGCTCGGAGGTAGCCGGCTTTCCATTCTCGTCGAGGACACCTAAAGTTTTATCAGAGGCTGCCGCCAAAAAAGAAAGTGTGCGTACCAGCGGCGGAGATGGCCTCGGGGTGTTGGTTGAAGTTCGTATAAATGACTACAGCGGGTGATTGCTTTAAGCGGAGAATCCCTGGCGTATGAGGGCATCTCACCTCCGGGATGCACAGCATACACATTTACTTTCCCTTTCCCGCGCTTAGCCAGCTCAATGGCAGTCAGAATATTCGCGGATTTGGCTTGCGCGTACGCCGTGCTGGCTTGGTACGTCGCAGCGTCGGGCGTGGCGATTACACCAAAATCGACGCCATTGCAGTAATGGTGCGCATTGCTCGCGACGAACACGACGCGCGGGGTGTACTCCGCTGAGGCCGACGCCAGCAACACAGGCATGATTAATTTCGTGAAGAGGAACGGCCCGACGTGATCCGTCGCCATTTGGTTCTCGAGGTTGTCCGCCGTAAGCTTGAACGCGGCCATGGGCGCCGCGGCGTTATTGATTAGGACCTGTGCAGCAGGTAATGTTAAGACGTAGCTGCGACTAGAAGATGCTTACATGAATGGGCTCGCGGTCCGTATTCACTTCCGCCGCAGATTTCCGGACCGCAGCGAGAGAGGAGAGGTCCAGGAGGAGGCAGCGAATGTTGGCCGACGGTACCTCCTTCTGGAGCGCATTTTTCGAGAGGTTCAGCCACCTCGTGTGTTCTCCGCGGCATCCATCATCTCGCTTGCACTTTCGCACGCCAAATTTGGCACTCATCCAATTCATCAGTTGAACGGGAAGGCGGAGCAAATCAGTTGCGTAGACAATTTGAATAAGAATGTACTAGTACCGGCGTTGAGGATTCTGCGAGGTGTTGCCGGCGCCGCGTCTTCCTCTGCCGAATCCCGATGTTACCATGTTACCAATATTGTTCTAGGATGAGTAATAAATGGCAGCGAGACCTGAATTATGCATCGTCATATTAGTTTGATATTCCTTGTCAGAAGCGTGTCCAGTCTTCGTGGATCCGCGCTCGATTTGCGTCTCTTTGGCTCTTCGTCGCGTGCGCGTCAAGATCACGCGGCTGACATAGCCTCGCTGACATAAGCGCCACCAGAGCTTCTCCATCTCCTCCTTCATGACCTCCAGCGATTACGCCTTAGACGCACGGGGACATGCGTACTCATCCGTCGCCAGCTCAATTGGACTATGTCGAGTGCCGCAAACTGCAAGGCGAACTGCATATTCGAGAGCCGCGCCCTGAGCGGGCGCCTGCCAGTGCGGAGCTGTGGCTGAGGAGGACAAGGTACGCTGCACCCACTATTTTCTTTTATTACTGAGTGAATATCCATCCAAGATACGTATGGACCAATATGGACGAGACGTTCGTAAACCGCGAGCGGCACATCTGGACGGCGTCAAGTCCGCACCGTCGAAATGAGCAACGACGATATTCTGGCCGTGCGCATGCGCTCTGTGGCAACGGCCTAGGCAATTTTGCATGCTGGTGCCGGGTCAGGATCGACGTCGTCCAGGCGCTTGGCGAAGACCCCATACTGCCCAACCCCTCTTTTCGGAAGTCCCATCAAAGCCCCAGTCACCGCTTTTCGACCCTCCTACGCGCTTCAACTCACTGGCCGCTTTCTAGCTCTCGGACGCAGCTATAGGAATGCGCAGGAGCAGCGTGTCTGAAATCATCAGGTGTGTATGTATTTTCGTGACTGCGCTTCTGCTCTCGAGATAAATATTTTTGGTGTTCGCTGCAGTACATCATCCAGCTTTTCGTCTTACTATTTGCCTGTTTCTCCTTGACGCAACCACCCTCGCCTACATTGCATGCCACGGAGTTGTCCCACGCGAGGGCAGAGACGCTCTGCACGATACCCCTACTCGCCGTTTTCCGGCTGGCCTTGATGCTCCCAGCCCTCCGGACGGTCTGTGCGGAGGTATGATGCGGCATCCTCCAATGGGTTTCGCGGCGCGCGATGCCGATGGCCCATGACTCTCGTGTGGCTCCTTGCTTCCCGCATAGACGCGCGTGGCAGCACTGGATTTGGACCCGATTCCTTCTGCCGCACTACTCATCCGCACAGCTCCTGTTCCTATGAGCGGCGTGTATAGATCCAGATATGTGGAGCTGATACGCGGACAACTTCCATGAACAAAATAAGAGTTGACATTCGGGTATTACAACAGCGCTAGCCTTCGGGAGATGCCACCGAGACCAAGTGGCAAGAGTACCAGTGAGTAAGACTCGAACACTTCCGACCTTCCCTCGCGGGCCGAACTGATGGGAACAAAAGCGAGAGCCAAGACAAGAGTCTTTTGAATGCATGGAGAACACGCGCCTCAGAGCGCTGATGAAGCAAGAGCTGGAAAGACCGTGGTGAAAGCAAAAGACAGAACGCCGTTTTTCGCCCCATGCACGTCTGCCCCCTAACTCCACAAACTAACTACGGCATCATCGAGGATATCCCACGCACACCACATATTATTTATTCGCCTTGTATTCAGGGGCACCGCGTCTTAGTAGATCGTGTACTTGTTGCGGTATAGAAATGCAGATACAAAAAAAAAAAAAAAAGCCCCATGCACGTGATTCCCAAAGGAGAAATGGGCGTGTCTTATTTGTCTCTTCGCTGGAAAAGGTAATCATGGGTCGGAGGTGACACGATTGTGACTCCACTGTGGAAGCTTCATAGCCTGTGCCACTGAGTTTGAGGGTGGAAAAAAATGAAGGACCTTCCAAGTATGTAGAGGGAGAGAATACACAATTGAAAGGGTAATGTACTGCATTTTTCTACGAATTGAACAGTAGTAGTTACATCTACGCAACATCTACCAACAACAAATGTGCGCGGCTCGGTGAGGCATCTTGGACGGAGCGCGGGGGGATTCACACGATAGCGGAAAGCGGGACAGAGGCCCAAGGGGTGTGTCTGCAGGCCCCGCTGCGATGCGGCGCGCTCGGCAGCGGCCCGGGCGCGTTCGGCAGCAGCGCGTCGACAGCGGTGCATTCGGCAGCGAGGCCCGGCGGCGTGTCACTGTCCGCGGTGATCAGTGTGCGCAAGCGGGGCGCAGGTCGCGCCCACTCCTCACTCCTCGTCGCCCATCTAGCCGCCAGATGACGTACCAGTGGCAGCCGGATGCACACATGGAATGACAGCGGTATGAGGCGGGCGTTGAGAGTGAGGGCGCTTGACGGCGGCGCAAGATGGGGTGGGAGGTGTGAGGGGCGAAGGGTATGGACAAGGGGCGCCCGAGGGGGGGAGGGTGGTGGTGGCAGGAGGAAGAGACGACCGAGTGACAGTCGTCACAATGGCGTCCGTTTCTGGTCGCGGAACAAATATGACACGCCCACTTCCCCTTTGGGCGGCACGTGCATGGGGCGAAATCTCAAAAGCTGCAAAAGACAGAGGTTCTGTTTGACGCCGCTTGTTCCTCGGTGCCGAAAAGCCGTGAGACGGCAAGGAGATTACCGGTTTGATTACCGCCCTCAGGCTTGGCTTTCCCCACAACAAACGTTTGGGTGCAAGGCCCTCTAGTTCAACGTGGCTGCCGTAGGAGGCACCGCAGCCGGTAGTCGTTTTAATGAATGAGTGGCATGTATCAGCCGCAGCCAGTATGTCCACAAAGACTAGTACATTGGACACGCTCCAATCAAGCATGCTACAGGGAGCGCCGCAATCGACGCAATACTGGTCGAGGAAAAACGATCAGCGAGAGCGACCAGAGAAATGATTGTATTAGGTACTCCTGGATCAGGCAAGGTGCATCTACCTTCTGCGTGTTAGACGATGCACGCCAATTCACGATATCTAACTAGGCCACCTTTATGCGACATGTCAAGGCCCTCCGTGGCGGATATAATGATGAAGAACAACAGCAGTTCAAGAAACTTATACATCAGCGTGTGATCGAGGTTTGGCGGCATGTTGATTCCACGGAATGCTGTCAGTTCGTATTATTAAAGATGTTGCAGCCAGCTATGTTCCTCCATTCCCGACGAGATTTTTTCCACACCGCAAAGTCAAGAGTGCCGCAAGATAGCAATCTCGCCGGAGATGCCCCGCTTTCTCACCGAAGAAAGGGCACACGCCATGAACACTCTGGACCGACACCGCCGTCCGAGCAGCAATCCCTACAGCCCAACTGGACAGATGTGCAACACATTTTTTCGACCACCTCGATCGTATCAGCGTACTGGACTACACCCCGACCGACAGCGACATTCTGCATTGTAAAATAACTCCGCCTCCGGTGTAACGATTGTCCGACAAAGTCGGCGGCCTGCGGACGTATTCGCTGTCATGCCCCAGACAAAGCCTCGCCACGAAACACAAGTGGCTTCCCGTCTTCGCGGACGTCCCCGTGGTGATATTCGTGCTTAATCTGGACGACTGCGACTGCCCCGTACGTCTTCTTGTCGCCGCACGAACAGTGACCGATATTTGATTGTCAGGAGCGTATCCGGGACGCGCTGGATCTTTACAACTACATTTGCGGCAGCGGGTGGTTCGTCGGCTCGCACATCGTGCGTCCCTTCATCCCTCCATACTATGATCTCGTTCTTCCCTTATTTTGCATGCACGCAGTGTTTCTTCGTAAACTACTCCGCCTCCCTCCCAGCCAAACTCGCGGCCGCGCCCCTCACCGACGTCTACCCGGACGGAAGTGGCGGCAGCGACTCAGACTTGCTGCGCGTCGCCAAGGGCATCTCCTCCCGATTCAGGACGGCTCACCCAGGGGGCTGGCGCGGGTGGTACCACCGCCTCATGGACGTTATGGACCCGGTCTTGGTCCGAGGTGGGTTCTTTTGTTCATTCGATTTCTAGCCAGGTTACTAACGGCGTGCTCGCAGCGACGATGGACTTGGTGGCGGCGATGTCGTTCGACCACTCCTTCGTCTGGGATTTTAGTTCGTCAACCAACTGTCGCTAATCAGCCGGTAGTAATCAGACATGACGCCTCAGACGTTGTTCCACCGCTTGCTCGTCTGCGGATTTTAGTTTGTCAACCAACCGTCACTAATCAGCCAGTAGTAATCACACATGACGCCCTCACACGGACAACACAACAGTATCAATCCACTCGGTAATTGTAGCTGAGCATCCCAACTACTACGACTCATCCGACGGACGCTCAAGTGTGGAGCGGCGCAGTGCTCCACTGTTCGTCCTTATAGTTGGCCTCGCTGAGCACGCACCTTTCGGTTCCATCTCGCGTCCGTCTTGATCTTGCTGCATGTGATTTCTCGTTCCATTTCTTGCTCCCGCCTAGATGGCGGGCACTATGGCCGAGTGGTTGCGTGGACATGCCCGCGGCACCCCGCCTCGCTGCGCTCGGTAAATGGACGCATGCCCCTCGCTGCACTCATGAAATGGACGCGTGCCCAGGGTAGGACAATTGGGTAGGATCGAACCCTGGTGAGCGACCCTGGGCGCGGGCGCATCCCCGAGCGCATCCGTTTACAGAGCGCGAGTCCATTTCCTGAGCAGAGATCCTGTCACTAGGGGGGTTCTAGTGGGTATTACCTAATTCAGGTTGAGTCCCACACTGTTCAGCATCTGCCATTCGTGTGTAAATGCATTCCCACCTTTGGAGTAGGGTCACATGTCCCCTACCAGCTTGCGGACTAGCGGGGCTAAAAAATTATTAATTGCCAATGGTCATAACAAACGCACCTCCAATATATATATATATAGTAACATCGTAAACATCATAGTCCTGTAGTACGCACGTTCAAAATGACGAGGGTGATTCACTCAGCGCCTAAAAAATTTGGAATTTCACTCTGTCATCGAGGCTTGATCAACTTACCTCGGAATTCTGACAATGGCTTCAACTGGAGTCTCGCCCAGGGCTTTCCTGTGGCGCACAGGTCAGCTTCATTCATTCGCACCGAAGTGATACCAGCATCTGATTATATTCTGGTGCATGAGCTCATTTATATAACATCTCGGCTTGTGCTCGCGGCCATGGTCTTAATCTAAAATTTCCCCACAACCTCCTTATCTGCAACCGCCTCGTAACCACCATCAACAGCACCACTAGCAGGATGGTGCTCCCTACACACACACACACACACACACACACACATCGATTCATCAGTAAAACCCCAATAAACTTGAACCCCGACTCAGGGGCTTACCCGCGCACCACCCCATCGCCGTAAACCCGCCCGTCGCGCTATTAATCGCGCCCGATATAGGCGGCCCCGCAAGCGCGCCCGCGTCAGCGATGGCAAACACTATCCCCGTGCGCCGCCCGACGTCGCCGATCTCGCCCATGGAGAAGAGGGGAAAGGGAAAGATGGAGACGTATGTGCCAGAGACGACGCTGTGTTTCGAAGGTTTTAAAAACAAATTAATCAGTGGGCTCGATGAATTGGGATTGTAAATTGAAGAAGGGGGTTGTAGGTGAGGACGGGGTGACTCGTGCACGCACCCGTAGATCGCTGCGACAGCGATGAGCGAGCGCTCCGTGCGCGCGTACGGCTAGGCGAAGCTCATGCCCGCCGCGATGAACGTCATACACAACATCAATTTTAATTTCGATTAAATTCAGAAGAAAGGCGGGTAGTTGTATCCAACACACGACTCACTCACCAATCTTATCAGCAATCACCCCCCCAACCACCCTCCCAATAAGCGAAAACGCAATCGCAATCGAAATCAAATCAAAGCTACAGTCCGGCAAGATCCTGATGCTCTCCGCGCTCATGTCGATATACGTCAGCACCGTATACAGTCCCAAGAACGTGATGAAGCCGGAAATGCAGTATGTTGTGTATTGCGGGACCTGAACGCGCGGAGGTTGAGGAGCCCACCATCGACGTCTTTGGGGGGGAGCCGCCGTGCGAAGCTGGGGGTGAAGATGAGAATGAAGCGATGTGCATCGTCCATTGGAAGCTGTGTGATGTCTACGTCAGTCAGTACTAGTGTGAGTGAAGAGAGGGAGAAAAAAGAAAGAAAGATGCGAGTGGATGGATGCGCACGCACCGACAAGAGGGATAAGCCTGAGCTTCGGCGCCGCGATGGGGAATACAGTACCCCCTACGGAGGAACCTACGGCGTTTCAGTCGGATCAGTCCCAAGGCCAACCCGCGTTTGCGGTTGAACCAATGGCCCATGACGCCGACGGTTGGGCCGAATATCATCCCGCACGCAAGCTGGACCCATGGAGAGTTGATTAGTGATATTTACTTGATGAACAATTTCCCAGTAGCGCGTACATTGCGCAACAAGGAATGTGCACATGACGAGGAGACAGCTCGGGGCGAAGAATGGGATCTTGAAGTATCCGAGGTCGAAGAGACGGCCTGTTATCAGACCATTAATGAAGACGAGGGAATACTGGCCGTGAATTTATTCTTCAGCGTGTGTATGTAAGTAAGATGGACAGCTTACGAGGCATACCTGTATAGACCCGATCCATGCGCTGCGTTGGTTGGGTAAGCTTCCAGAACAACGAAATTAATTGCAACGACGCACATGTTGGAGGCGGAGACGTCTTTCACCATGTTCTCCTCATAGTATGCTTGGAATACCTGGACGTGGATTGAGCAAAATCGCCGAGCCCAGAACTTGATGAAGAGCTTACCTCCCACGCATTCACGTACCCAAACGTCGAGAAGGTACTTGCCATGCCCTGTTATGCAAAACAAATCAACAAGAAAACTAATTCAGATGCCAGTGCAGTAGGATAGAAAGAAGGATGTGCGCATCCCGGCGACGATCAGCCACGCACGGAACCCACCATCCGGTTACTCAGTCTCCAAATCAATTGGCTTGGGTGGGATTTCATCTCCGAGAGCCTCCTTTTCCTTTTCGTTACGGTCACTTGTCGTGTCGGACGCTTCGACTTCAGCCATCTTGTCCAAAAGACGGAGTGGAAAAAAAGGCCAGCGAGCCGTGACAGGTTGAGCGATGATGCCGTACTACGGGCCTTCCGTTGGGCGAGAGACAGGCCTGGGAAACGCTGTGGCGCAGTGTGGCACCACATGACAGTTGTTCACGAGCACTTTCCGACGGCCACGCTCTCTCGAGCCACGTAGGTCATCAAGGCCATCCATCCATCCAAGATCTTTCGACCGCTTCAATTCAACTCTTTTCGGCTTCAAAAATAAACTCATTTTCGCAAAGTCGCAGTTTGATCCTGTATAATCACTCGTCAAGAAAGCCGTGGGCAGACTCCGTGATAATCGTGGGTTACCCTGTCCAATTAACGTCTGCACCAAGGTACCCGACAACACGGTGTGTAAGTAGTCCAGGCTTTCATTGAGCGACGTGGAAATAAAGCGGACTGCGCTTTCCCAATGCCCCTTCGACTCCCTTCGACATGCCGACTCTTCCAGTCGTCGCTTTCGTTCTCGGTGGTTGGGTACCTCTTCTTCCCTTCATGCGGTGCGGTGGCTGATGCAGATTCAGGATATCGGTGTAGCCGGCGACCTCGTGCTGCAGGGCGTCATATTCGCACAATTCGCGTACTACATGACGCTGTATAAGCACGATATCCTGCTCCTGCGCGTTTTCGTGTGGGGGCTTCTCCTGCTAACGACATTGAAGAGCGCACAAGAATTGTCAGTATCCTGTCCCTGTCCTTACCTCTCTCGATGCTTATGATTGATTATATTGTCCAGGGCAGTTATCTGGAGTCAGAACGTGCAGCACTTCATGGAGGTCGAGGTGGCTATTGATCTCTTCGAAACCACGTGGTTTTTTCAATTAAATGTCTCCTTCGTGGCGGTCATTGCGTTCTACGTCCAAATGTTCTTCTGCCATCGTCTCTGGGTCAGCTCCTTCCGATAGTGCATCCCACTGGACTCTGATCGGACACAGGTGATATCGAGGAACATCTATATGGTGGTTCTGACAACAGCGCTTTTCGTGTTCGCGCTGGTGGCTGCCTTTGTAACCGTGCGTCTCAACTCTTCATCTCGGAGAAAAAATGGCGACATCCCCCTAGAGTGGCTTTGAGTTCGCACACGATCGTTCACAGTTTGAAAATTGGAGTACGCCATATTCAGTTCCGCTATGAAGCATTAATTGGCATCTGAGATGCTCGTCCTAGTTGCCGTTCATTTGAGCACTGTCTTTGCTGGTGATATAATCCTATGCTTAAGCACCACTTATTTCCTGTTGGTAAGTCATGAAACCGACCTGAATACATTCACCGGCTTATATGCCATTGCCCACAGCAACACTCCCAAGATGTGCTCCCACAAACAGCGGGAATACTGAACGCGCTCCTCAAGTTGACAATTCAGGTGCCCACACACATATTACTACGCCCGCTTCCCGAAATCTCACCCTTTCTGCTGGCAGTCCGCAGCCCCCGCCGCCATATGCGCCTTTCTGAACCTCATCGCCTCCCAAATACCAACCAACACCGGCTTCAGCGGCTGGACCATGCTCGCCATCATGATGAACAGCTGGCTGCCCAAACTGTACGCCTTCTCCGCGCTGTGGACGCTCAATTCACGCACGGGAATCGCGGGCGAGGGGGGGCCGATAACCAGCAGCGAGTGGCACCGGCACGTGGAAAACATCGATCTTGGCTCGGGTATGGGCCGGTCCATCGAGCTGCGCGCGGGCACGGGCCTGCATACCATTCCGCGAGGAGAGTATAAATGATGACGAACCAGAGCCACAGCGTCAATCGGAGCTTCATGTCCCTGGCGGCAGCATTGCGCCCGCGCGGACGACGGTGCACATTCTGAACCTTGGTGGATAGGGTGGAGAAATGGAGCCATCCGGGGTCTGGTAGAATCCTATGGTTCTCACTACGGCGGTGCGTATGAAGATTCGAGCCTCATCGAAGGGACCGCGGCAAGTCCCCGCAGTCGGTCGAGTTCTGCTCCGATGCTTCGACTGATCCAAGAGAGAGAATTTGCAAGGCTAATAGGGCGAGGGTGGGGAGTAAGCGCTCGGAGCTAGATTTCTGCAGGCATCTACATAGCTCTGAGCGCTCGGTACCTAGTCGAAGTCGGGGGAGCAAAGCGCAGCACGAGGGGTTCACGAACTCTCCACAAGGCTGGCGTAAAGGCGGAGGCTAGCGTGAGCGAGAAGCGAAGGAGCGTGGCGGACGGCAACGCCTCTTCCGCTTGCGTGCGGGCGAAGAGCCAGTTGAGCAACGTCTGCGGCGTGCGGGGCATGGGCGGGGCGTTCCAGAAGTGCACGTGAATGTTGAACTGGTCGCGCGCCAGCGGGCTCTCGCGCGCAGACATACGGAATTCCGCGGACTCGGGGAAGCGCGTGGCGTCGAGCAGTGCGGTTTCTGCGTATAGTGGAGGACTGGTTGAAAGCGGCATAGGCGAGGCCCAGTCGATATCGTGGAGCGGGCGCCAATGATCTTGGAGGGATTGAATCTCATGCACTGAGATTTGCATCGTCGCTGGAGAGCTGCGCGTGACGAGGATTAGGTACCCCGAGATGAGGGCCGTGCGGGAACGCTGGGGCGCATGTCAGTGAGCGTCACGCAGCAGCTAGGAGATTGTACGGACCTGGGGAAGATCAACCAGGACATATGTTTCAGCCGCCCAGTCGACTAGAATCAGCCGCCATCTCGGCTTCGCAAATACAATAATTGAGGCGTACTCCCCGCAGAGCTGCGGGTCACACCAGAATCCCCCGTTGAATACAGCCCAGTCGGCATATAGGATCAGGGGTGCGTCGACGCAACCTTCGACCTCTAGTGAGAACCTCACTATCTCGAGTCCCCTGTAGACGCGTCAACCAAATCCAATGTGCTGTAAAGAAAAATGATGGAGGCGCACTTTCTCCGCGGCACGGCAAACGTCTCCGTATGCAGCATGACTACCATGCTTCCGCCGTCCCGCGCGACCTCCGCACAGAACCGATGGATATGCGCACTTTCTTGCGTGTCATGTATGCCGACGAGCGCCCCACCCTTAGTCGCATCGAGTAGCATGACACGTGCAGGGTGTGTCGCGACAACGTACCGCCCGCCTGGGAGAGGCTCCGCGCGCTGGAAGCCGTCGCATGGGATGTGCACCATGCGCGGGAGGGCGGGCGCACGCGCGGGTGACGCATCAAGCCACATATGAGACCCGCGCACGGCGCGCTTCGCTAGCGCGAGAAGAGCAGGGGCCGAGAGGGCGCGGAGATCCTCTCCTGGGAGCGGGTCACGGAGGCACCGGAGGGTGAGTGTCTCGAGGAGCACCGTCCAGAGGAGGCGATCCCCCGAGAGGAAGTGTAAGTACTTGCATGTCTGGCGAAGGTCCAGCGTGTCGTTGAGATGGGGATAGCGAATGGAGACGCACCTGAGATATCGCTAGCACGCTCGAGATATCGCACAATGGGAGGATGTACAGGAGGAGGTCGTCTGAGAGAGTGTTGATTGAGGGTGCCATCATGTGCGCGGAGTGGTATCCGCCAGCGATATAAAAGCAACGGCGATCAAGCAAACACCCACATTAGATGTTTCGGGGAAGACAGTCGTCAGAGGATTTGGGATGACGAGAAATCGGCAGAAATGAGCCGATATGCGAGTGGTCACCTATTCCTTCTGTGCTTCTGCAATTCCTCTCTGTTTTGTTCTGATTTTATCACTGGTGAAAGGTATAAATGGAACTTCTCAGGCCGTTGTCGGGAAGGATGGTCCATGCTCACCAGCATAATGAGGTGGGACTTGAGCGCAGAGTGTACAGATCAGCGACCAGAATTGAAGTCCCAGGCAACTTGAAGACTGTTTGAGTGACCGAAGCGCGCCGCGGCAGAGACGGGTGAGCTAGAAGTCCACGCACCAGAGATGCTATACGGAGCGGCCAATGAGCAAGATGGAGGAACAGGGATTTACTGGAGAGTCCGTTTCACGTCGATTTGACGAGCGAGGACTTTGGATTGAGCAAGAGCGCTGGCGCAAGCAATTGAAAGAGGGATGTCAATGATTCAGCGAGTCGCGACTCGCGCCATAACTGAGGCGCATAATGCGAATTATTCGATGAGAACAGCAGCACATATTGCGTTTGAGCCCCCGACAACAGTAAGAGGAACCTGAAAGAACAAGCTCGAGAGTCAGTCCGTAGGAGGAAGAAGACTCCGAGCCGAGCCCGGCCGAATGATCATTGATGCAGGAGAGCATCGCCACTAGTCTCGTTACCAGCCTGCCTACGAATGGCAAAAATGTGGCAAGCACTTTGCCGTAGGCAGACTGGTACAACTCGGGACAAACAGTTGACGCGCGCGGGGAGTTTGAAATTTTGGGTGGTGCCGATCGCGGCCGATCACAGGATCATCAAATCCCCATCATTTCTCAACTAACTTTGGCCATTCATAACATTCATACCAGGCTCTTTGAGCATAAATTGAGGAGACAGAATTCAAGTAATACCTTCTGAGAGAAAATCATCTGTTGTAACTTTTACTATCCGAGCTCATTTGAAGCCAGAGCAAGGGCCATCAGAAATTTTCAAACTCCTCGCGCGCCTCGTTTGTTTGGCCCGAGTTGTACCAGTCTGCCTACGGCAACGTGCTCGCCACATTTGTTGCTCTTCGTAGGCAGATTGCGTTACGAGTCTACATCGCCACATTGCTCCTTTGTTCCACCCACATCAACTAAGGCATGGATGCACGAGTATCTCCCCCTTTCGAACCGTGAAGGTCGGCTCTCTGGCTAGTACGGTTCGCCATCTATTGCTCTCCTTAAGTCCCTTGCTCGTTGACGGTCGTTGTCAGCATCCTTCGCTGGCAGCTGCGCTGTATCTCTCCAAGCAACTGGCCACTGACTGTCGAGGTGCAGGTGGTCGCGCTGTGGTTCGTTCATAACTCACGTACACCCGGGCCTACTTGCTAAATCTAACTCACAGGATCGTCCAACTGTTACACACCGCCTGTATCTTTGATTCCCTCTACATGTATAATGGCCCCTGGATCTAACGATTATCCTCTGTGGTGCTACTGTAATTATTGGTATGTATCCTCATGGCCACGCCAGAAAGCGAGGAGAGCAAAGCCACACCACCGGTCAACTGCCTAGTCCCTTTAAAGTGCGACGGGCCCCTCAAAGACGGAGACGTCGTCGAGGAAGGTCCACGCGGGCGCGGCGCCGCCGACAAACGAAAGTTCGTCGCTGCCCGTGCCGGTGGCTGCCACCTGGACCAGGGTCCACTGCATGAAGCCGCTCACGCCGCCCACGCGCACGCCGTTCCAGAGGATGTCGACCTTCGCGCTCTTCTCGAGGTCCTCGCCCGAGAACGTCGAGATAAAGAACGCCTGGATGACGTATTGCTGACCGGGAATGGTGGTGAGGCGTTTCGCAGGCTTGAGCGTCCCTGCGAGGGCGTCATCGCCGAAGGCCGCGCCGAAGAGCGCGACGCTGTGCCCGGTGTACGCATACGGGACAAAGTTGAAGATGCTCGCGTCGAGATCACCACCGGAGGGGCTGGTGCCGATCCAGTTGGCGTACGAGGCGGTCAAGCAGAAGTCGCCGCACGCGTAACCCTCGAAGCCACCGTCGATGACGAGGTTCTTGCGGGCATAGCCACGGGAGTAGGTGACCTTGAGGTCGCCTTGCCCGAAGTTGACGGCGGTGGACTCATCGGCGACGAGGTAGTACTGCGGGAGCGACGGGCGTAAGGATGAGTGTACAGGACAGAGGAGAGGCACTTCACCATGGAGCAAGTGTACGTGGTGGGCACGCCATTCACGACCGCGCGCCAGATATTGAAGTACTGGCACGCTCCGCCAACATGGTCGGCACCGCGGGTGTTGCAGAGCTGAGCGCATGCGTCGACGTCGTACTTGTCGAGGAAGGCGAAGCCCATGTATTAACGTCAAGTTAGCCTCCGGATGTAGACGAGGGGGGGGGGGGGGGGCAAGAGGAAGAGGGGGAGCAGGGATCGCGATCGCGCCGCATACGGAAGAAAGAGTAGGGGCGAAGCGAGTGGGGCGGTCCACGAAGTAAGACGACGCGAAGACGGAAGGGTCGAGACCGATACGGCCTCGAAGGGAAGCGCGAGAAAAGAAGGGAGAAGAGCCACACGCACCCAGGAGCATTGTTGGCACCGTCAGTGGGCCCAAAGACGAGCTCGTAATCCTCGGGAGTGTCGGGGTCAGCGAAATCAGCCGCCCAGCCACTGCTCTGGGTGATGTACGTGAGGGGCACCGTCTCGTTGCCAACCTGAGGTTAAACGCATCAGCTACGGTGCGAGGAAGTGAGGTGCGGATACGGACCTGAGGATACGAGGGCTGTCCGCCGAAGTTGAGCTTCTCGGCGGCGGAGTGGATGTCGGCGTACGCGGCGCATTTAAGGTTGGATTTCTCGGAGAAGACGAAGTCGAGGAGGTAGTTATTGAACTCGTAGTAAAGATTGACGAAGACTGGCCCAAGGAATCAGCGAAATGTGCATGGGAGCCAGAGGTGAGGGGAGGGAGGATGGGGTGCAGCACGAAGACGAAGACACGGGGGAAGCGATGTAGATAAAAGAAGAGCACGCACCACATCCGTCAATACCAGCACACCAATTGAGGCAAGCCTGGACATTGTAGGTCGCGTTGTTCACGACGGTGTATGTCAGGTAGGCCGTGCCCTGAATCGACCCGTCGTGCTGGCCAGCCGGGAGCGGGGCGAATACTTGCTTAAAGTTCGCCTGGCGCTTCCCGAACCGTCCTACATCACGGCGGCGAGCGCTGTTGGTTGCGTCAGCGATGGTGGTGTTGGTGACCGTGCCATCGAGGGCGGTGACGGTGGTGGGAGGGACGTCGGTGTTAGGGGCTGCGTCGGAGGCGGCCCCGCCCTTCTGGTCAACCTGACCGGCGGTCTGGACGATGGCGGCGTTGTCAGGCGTGGGCGGGGGAGGGGTGTCGGTCGTGGGCGCGTTGGGAACACCCTGGTGGCCCGGTGGGACAAGGGCGGTGGCCGCTGTGGACGACGGTCAATTAGTGAAGATGGAATTGCACGGAGAGCAACAAAATGACAACGCACAGACGAAAAGGGCAGCGAGTGCGAAAAGACGTGTTGGAGAAGGCATTAAAGGATGTAGATGTAGATGTAGGAGTTGGAAGGAAAACGAAGTGAATGCCGACCCTCCTCATCTTGGCGGTTTATATGTGGTCAAGGCAAAGCTGCCGGCGCGGGGAACAAGGGGCAGGGAGTGAGGCACGTCGCAATTGGCATGAAGGAACGGTCATCCTGTCGATGTCGTGTGCGGATTATCTCATCGCCGCGTCCAACCCCCGACGGATTCATATCTTCACTAGTAAGTGAGAGGGTTTCGCCCTCGCAGTGCACTCACCATGTTTGAGATTGCAGAAATTCAACATCAACTTCGAAAGAGTTGCCCCTCATGTGCAGCGAGCGTTATCGAAGCAGAGACACATGCGGAATCCCCGTGAGGGAGTCTCACCCAATCCAGGTCTGCATCCGGAACGTTGAGGTAAGTCCTTCCGGAGCGGGTTCGGGTTTGGTTCAATTACTGTGAAATCTGGAACTCTAAGGCGCTCAGTGACAACATACGTCGTACCTGCTCCTGAACTCGAGATGCCGGGATTTTATCAACTCCGCCACAATGTACCTATCAATTCAACTTTGCGATGGAAACAAGGGTTTCGCTACTTTCATGACAGTGAGTTGCCGCTTATTCAAATCAAATTCGCGTTGTCAAAAGGCTAATTAATCCCACTGGCATACGCCGTGAATTGGAAGTAATTTCCGAACGGGCACAGGGGTACTGGTAATGCAAGCCAGCGGAATTAATACATACTTGTTTGGGACCGCGCAGGCACTCCTCCTCCTCCTCCGAGGCTTTGAGGATCTTCGGCCGAAAGGCGGGGCCGGATCCACGCAGGGTTGCTTCGAAGCAGTGCAAGTGCGAATAAATTTCTTCTTACATTGGACGTGATGAATGCTGCCATGCCGTTACTGATCTGGCGCTAATAATACTATGGTCCAGGGACCAGAATATGACCGGGTGTTATTTGCAGTCTCGACTGAATACGGCGACGGACTTGCAGCAAACAGTGCAAGCAACCCACGATATGATTGATGTGATCTCGCAGGTCATTCTATGGTTCTGCATAAGAGTTCCTCCAGTCAGTCTAATCTCTGCTAAACCAGAGTGGGAATACTGTGGTGAACCAGGACTTTTCAACCACAACCTAATCCTCGGGTTCTTCAACCGGTCCGAGTCTGGCCTACGGGGCCGCCTTATCTCATCCCGTCCAACTGTGCGAGCGCGTGCATCGGCGGGGATACGTCCCGTGTCACGGAAGATTACACATCACTTCGGTTCCCCGACAAGGATCAGGAGGCGCTGTGCACCGCCGCCGCTTTTCGGGTCCAGGTTGCGCGCCGAACCAGGAACGGTGCCTCACCGGCGAATTAGGCTCTCGTATGTGTGCTCACCACCATTAGTTGCTATGGGAGGACAGGACTCATTTCCCCAGACCCCTGAATTGCAGGGTCGCTGGAATTACTGGCGGGGGGGCCGGCGGCCTGGAGAATCGCTACTTGACTCCCACTTGGCCGTGCTATAGAAACTTAATTTCCGAGTCAAGCTAGCGAGAAGCTTCAATCGGAACAAGGAATTGGTAGGGTAGACGAGAGTTGAACGTTGAACGAGCGGATATGAGAAAATCCGCACTTCCCCCCTTCCCAGGCGTTCTGAGGCCCCGGAGAGGACGCACCAAGGCAGCTCGAAGAAGAAGAACCGGCGGGCACCTGAGTATTATCTTTCCTAGAATCGTCCTCGTCCCATCCATGGCTTCCGCTGAGTTGACGTATTGTAACAGTGGAACTAAGATGCTGTGCATAGCCAGGCCGCTTCTTTTTTTTTTTTCGGCGTACTGAACGTCGGATTCTTCTCGCATTCGCATCTAGGTTAGCTGCGATCCTATTAACCCCTCCGACAAAGGCTGCATCTCGAGGGATTCATTTATAATATCCAGTGGGGCTTTGTACCCCCCCCCCGCCCGCGATTCAAGAGGTTAGATCCCTGAATACTGTCTTGTGCGCCCTATCTCATCTCGCTGAAACAGTACACAAACCCCGATCAGGCAAGGATTTCAGTCAACTCGACTAACCGCCGACAATCCAAATCCATCCGGATATGCCGTCAGTGCGAATCGAATCTGGGCGCGGCGAAATCGAATACAAACAGCCAGTGTGATTAAAGGAATGGATACAGGTGTGTTCAATCTACAGGCATAATATGTAGTACAGGCGACCAAAGCGAGCGACAAGCAGGACGCGCTACATCCTAGTTCTTGACCGTAACGACGGTTCCGTCGCTCTCGCGGTTCGACTTGTCATACTAACCCGCGATGAGTAAGTCAAGCAAGAATACTTGATAATTTGACATACGTCGGTGAATGGCCCGTAATTCGGCGTGCTCTTGTCGTCGATTTCGTGCTGGCTCTGCGTCGGCGCCTGGCCGTCGTCGATGTGCACGATCGCAGTGCGGTGTATCGCTGCGCGACCCGTCAGCTATCTTCGAATGAAGCAAAGGGAAGCGACGCACTGATGCCCTGCAGAGAGATGTCCGCGCCCATCGGCGTGTTGTCCCGTCCGCTGCTTTGGCCGCCCTCCTTCAAGATCTTGCGGTTGTTCAAGTTGAAGAGCATCGTGAGTGTATAAAGGCGGCCCAGTGTGAACCCGAAGCCGACGCAGATGTTGGCGTTTGTGTCGGTGAGGTAGGTGACAAGCACGCAGATCGCACTGAGAAACGTGAGTGTCAGGATGGCCGCGGGATGGGGGAAGCGCACATGGCGGTGGTGAGCGAGCCGGTTTGGATCGTGTGGAAGATAAGGCGGCGAATGAGGGAGCGCGTCTCGCGGAAGGCGGTCCTGACCCCCTGCAGTTGGAATACTAGGGCCGCAGCAACTACAAGACGGTTGAGGGAATGGATAAAGGTGAAACGACGCCCGGGACGTACTCGTGATGTCCGTTGCGGCGCTGCTGACCAGCCAGAGGATTGCAGACTTGACGGCAACGTCTCGATGGGAGTAGTCGGTCACGATTGAGAGTTGGGTCGCACACCATACGGATCCAACCAGCTGCAGATGGAATTAGTCTGTAGAACGACATGGGCCATTCATTCCACACGCACCGCCGCGACCGTCATGAATACAAGGCACGCGCAAATGAGGCGGTGCTGCGTCAGCTTGTAGTACCGCGAAATCAAGAAGTTCTGGACGATGCAGCCGATGATGCCGCTATTTCAAGGGGATGAATGAGCTGCCTGCTGGATAAAGAATATCGACGAAACGAACCTGGTATAGATGTAGATGGGGATCACCAGGTTCTGGTACGCCAGGTATTCTAAATCCCCCCAGTGCAGGACCCCGTAGAGATAGATGCACGCCCATTCCGAAAAGGTGCACGTCGTATCGAGCAGGAACAGCGCCACGATGCAGGCCTTGATCGTGGCGGAGTCATTGCGGAAGGTCTTGAAGTACTTGAGAACCTCCAGAATCTCGAGCATGTACAGCATCGAGTTCGCGAAGGTGCCAAGCATCAGCGCTCTGAATGCGAAAATCAGTGAAGTGGCCGAAGACTAGAGGTGCGTTGAGCGTACCCCACGACCTTGTTCAGCGTGTCGAGTGGTGCAGAGGGGGCCATCACAGACGGTGTATGAAAGGAATGGAGTGGATGGGACGGAAACCCGACTTGAAAGTTCTCGGCGCATTGCAGCTGCTTTTAAGACGTCGACTCCACTTAAGGAGTGGTGGTGGAGTAAATGTTCTCCACAAACACGATCGGCGCTGCTTAATAGGGTTGTGGAGTCGTACGGGATGCCTGAGATCGAGCTGTTCAAAGAGCGCGATGACTGCGACGGATGCATTTCAACTTCAGCTTTAGCCTTTGAAGGGACACTGTTGGAAACGCTAGAGGATATTAGAGGCATCTAATCCAGTAAGATCTAAACAGCGGTGGCAACGGATCGCATACTGAGACACACTTGAGAGGTGATCGATCGAAAATGCCCTGAAATGCTTGTCCTTCCGCTGCGCATCCCATTATGGGAGTGGGACGTAGATGAATTCCTGGACGTAGCCGTTTTATGGCATTGTGGTGCACAAGGTCGAAGAAATGCATTAGACAGCCTGAGTGGTCCAGTGCAAGTGGGGAGTACTGGAATAGTATGCCCCCGCCGGCTCTTTGCTCCCGTCCATTTGCATCCGAGAGGGGTTCAATTGATCAGCGACGGAGTAAATCCTGCGAGGGGAAGCTAAGGGGCGATCATGCGGGTGGAGTTTCGGAGGATTCTCCGGGTTCTCCGTCCGAGCTGTCCGAGCACAGCAAATTTAACCCCAAGGCCGGTAGCAATTTCTTCCACGATAAAGCCCGAGCCCCACGATCCGTTAAGAAGAACTTTTGGGTAGACCTTAAGAATCCATGTTTCGATTGATTCTCTTATAAACGCTTGGCGTAGGAAGTTGGATCCGTGCTGGAAAGGCAAGAGAGTGGTGAAAGGGAGAAGGAGCGAGGTTTGTTTGGCTCCAAGTTTGACGCCGCGTCGCCGTGCCGAATGAATGCCGTAGACGGCAATTACATGAATTACCGGACGCTACCTCCTCCCACAACAAGCATTAGGCCAATCAGGCGCTCGACGTGAAGGCTATCTCACATAGGCGTAGTAGTGGCCTCAATTGACGTTGGCTCCGTGGCGTTGGTACCATATCTCACTGCTCTGTTTTTCCACTGGGTTAAGTCACTCGGTTGCGGTAGACTTTTCAAGGAGCGCTGCTATTTACTGGATTGGTTCTACTTACAGAAGAATCAGCGACCAAACAACCCCGAACCTCCGCCCAGGACTGTCTCGGCCCCCACTAACTCCTCGGTATTTCTGCGGCTGACGCTCGAGTGCCGCCGCGTCCGCGCCACGATATCACCCTGCGACATCGCATCTGCGGCCCCTGCATTGTTTGCTGCTATCAGGTCAGGCATAACGTCTGTAGACTGTCTTGCCCGGCCGAACACTGCTTCTATTCCAAGTCTCAACCGCCTCGCTTCGAGCGAAGCCTCGATCTGCCCCGTCATGCTATCCGTCTCCTGCTCCACTTCAGAGCGCGTCGGCGACGGTTCGAGCTGTCTGTCCCGCGCCTGGGAGAGCCAATCCGCCATGTTCAATGGGTCTCTACTGGTTGACGTTCGCGGCGCAGACGTAGCCCGGTCAATCGTTATCGGGATCTTGCTGCGGCGTGGGAGGGGCGGCGACACCGCGTCCGCGAGGAACGTGTAGGACGTGGCGTGCGGCGCGCCGACCATCTTGCGGTGTGCGCGGCACAGCGTCTTGCGAACTCCCAGTGTATTCCCACTTTTCGTGCGTCAGTTAGCGCGGCATGGGACGGACGGTACGCTGCTCACCAGACACAGCACCCCATACCGACGGTCGCACACCCGCACTCGTCCCGCCGGGGCCCCCCGCTCAACTGGCATCGCTGTTCGTCCGTGAAATACTCGCTCGGCAGCTTCACGACGGTGCGCCCAGCGGCATCGGCGCTGCCGATCCACTTTTTCCCCCGCGAAGAGGCCCGGGTGTGGATTGTGGCGCCGCAGCCGGTATTCGGTTTTACTGGCGGGCCCTGAGACATGTGGGAATCGTCGAGCGGGAGTGGTAGGAATGGCACGACCCATTTCTCGGCGGAGCCCCAGGGCGTTTCGTCCGCCGCACCAGGGATCGCTGTGGCCAGCTCAGCGCCGCAGGTGAGGACGACCGAATCGCGATGAACGGAACGAGGTGCACGGCGCTGAGAAGGAGAATTCGACGGGCGCGCGCGCCGAGAGGTCGACCTGTGCCTTTGCGGCGGGGTGACTGGGCGGCTTGGAGCCGAAAGTCTGAGTGGGGAAGCTTCAGCCATCGTAGCAGAGGGCAGAGAAGCGAATAAAGGAGGGGGTTAGACAGGAGTTTATGTGGCATCGTCACGATCAACCCAAAGATCGGCGTTTCAGTTCTCATATAGTAATCATACATGTGCGCAGATGGCGCAAACTCTCGAGTTATTCCTAAGACTGCGAAAATTTTCACATTGCGTGTTGACCGCTAGTAGACAGATGAACTTTGTTAGACCACTTCGGCCCACTGCCGTCAGTGCCAATGCGACTTGCGGGCCGGAGGGGAGTACTCAAGGCACACCTCCAACAATCCCTCGCCGATGAGCGGTTGCAGTGATGGTAAGATATCCCATTCCATCTCGCGTTCCTGGACGTACACCGCCTTGAGACATTGCAGAGGAACAGCACCTCTGCGATCGGGGCCTGTCCTTGCTTGTATGAAGGCGAGAAGCACATTGTCTGATCCAGCACGGAAATTGGAGATGCGCAGGCGGCGGAGGTTAGGATATGGCACGGACTCGGCCGTCGGTGTGAGACGCGCGAGAAAATCTTTGTTGCTGCTGGAGCATTCGCCTAGGAGCTCGTCCACACGGTGTTAGTATGGAGGATAGAGCGGAACGGAGGGTCCATAGGGCTATGTGGAGCGTCAATTTCGGGGCAATATCCAACAAAATACCCTTACCTTTCTTCATGCGCTTAAAGTGTGAAGTGGTGGGAGACAAGAGAGCCGAGGTTGATCCGCTCTTGCCGTACACATGATAATCTTGGGGACTAGATCAATGTTGGGAACCGCGTGCTAGGACTACTGACAAAATCTTTGCGAGCCGTTGCATTACGGTAAAAATACGAATCACACGCAGACCTCCTCCGAGCAACAGTCGAATCCTAAATTTGCCTATCGGAAAATCCCCGCCATCGACATCCCGCGAAATCGTAACCCAATTGCGTCAAGCACAGCGCTAGGGCCCTCGTCAGTGATCATACAAAAAATCGAATGAACCCAACGCACCACATCCGTAACGTCGCGGTCGATGTGGTCATGCGCCACACAGCGGAGGCCCTCGCAGCAGTCATGGTACGTGAATTTGACGCTGTCGTGCGTGACACCACAATATTCCCCGCGCGCGAAGCACTTGGCCTTGGGCTCTTGCTCGGTGGAGGGCGAAGTGGATTTGGAGGCGACGGTACCAGGGAGGATGGAGAGTGCGATCGTGAGCGCAAGGGAGAAGACTGGAGTGCTGAGGACGTGCATTGGGAGTATGGGAGTGTGTGTCTCGAGCCAGCATGAGTTATGTATATATGGAGTGGCCCTGGCGTCGTACCATCTACTTTGAGGGGCGGAGGGAACTCGGCCGGTGGGGCATAAGAAGGCCGGGGATGAAGAAGCATGGCGCAAATTACGCGACTCGGCCTGCGAGCGTACACAACCTCTGGGTTTTGCTTTCGGGGCCGCGAGGTCCGTGGGTCGAGGAGGAAATCGAAGCGCGGGTAGCCGGGGAGCGGGGTACCTCGAGTGGATGTAGAGACTCAGGCGGGTACTCCATAGTTCAGGGCGGGATAAGAATAAGAATGAGCGTTATTTGGTTTTCGACGAAACGGTTAATTCGTGGGTCGGGGAATCTGACCATCGAGGGTACGTAGTACGCTCAAGATACGGATGATAATACCACGAGGATCCAAATCTAACGGTAAGGGCACCTACCCCTGAATCTCCAGACCCTATGAATTGACGTCGAATTGCTGGATGATCATTGAGGTTGAACCAGAACTCAAACTCAAACAGATAAGGGCATCAGGCCGCGGCACACTCACTCGGCAAAAAAAAAAAAAAAAGTTATCCGGAAAACAACGCAAAGTAAAGCTTCACACCGATACGAATCACACCCGTCCATACCCGCCATCGGCCAAAAATCCCTTCATGCGCTGGACGATCCCATCCAGCCCGACAAGCCATCGCTTGAGCTCGGCTTCAAACTTCTCGGTGTCTCCACCCTGTGAAATCTGCGCGAAGAAATGGTCGCGGCGCGGGACAGCTCGAATCGCGAGCTGCATCCACGCAGCATATCAGTATGAGTTATTCTGTAATAATTCAAGAAGGAAGGCGGATTTACGGTGACGACTGAGCGGACAACGAAGGTGTGGTGGTGCTTCAGTACGACGTCGTACGCCCGGCGAAAACACACGTGCAGCGCGCATCTTGGCTCTGTCTGCGTGGTCTGCAGCGCGAGACATGTGAAGGCTAGACCACTATCGTTTCAAATCAGGGCGGATTCCGCGATATATTCCGACAGGACAAATACCGGATGAGTCGGACGAGACACTGCGTGCCGTGCTTGAGGCCCTGTGTGTGTTCCTGGCGGACGAGGTCCTCAAGCGTCGTGGAATCGGAGGGTGTGCCATCATAGCGCTCCCGAACACCCTGAAGGGGGGTAAGACCAAGAGATTAGACTGTCAGAATTGATCGCACGGCGATGTTACTCTTGATATCTGCCTGTACGAATCCAAAAACTCCAGCCCCTAGCAGATCTGTACAATCCCGAGCTTAGCAACCAAATTACTGCAACAGCAGGGCGTACCAAACATTGCCACGAGACCATCTGAGGCCAGCAGAAATTCTTGCGTCGAAACTCCTGTATCGGTAATGCTAACATCCGCGAAGGACTGTAAGATTCTCAGCTTGAAGCCCGCTCGCCGTAACCATTGCGCACACGTACTTTCACCGTCTCAAAATGCGGTGCCATGCCGGGGAAGTAGAAGAGGATGAAGATGGACTAGCTTCTTGGGGCTTTTGTAGCTCGTAGGCGTATGGCTGAGGCGTGCTGCACAACATGCGAAGTGGTTGAGGCCAAGCCGTGTGATGGTGACTGATGTGACGAACCTTTGTTGCCGCGTTCTCGGCACACGAACGGAGATTGCCGCTACGGGCCCACAAGTAATTTATGCTAATTCTCGACGCCCACATCACCAATATGCAATGAATCATGGGATCGGATGATTCCGAATGTCCTACATGTAAAATCGGCAAAAGAAAATGTGTGCATTTCGCCTGAGATTTTGGCCACGCTGCAAGCGTTCGCTGCTGCACAATTTGCATCAAATCCAACGATGATCAGCAAATTCAATGAGTGGTTCCAGAACGAGGACACAGGACTCAACGATCCCCTCAGATATGCTTCTCATCGCAGCGTTGCCGCTGTCGAAGTTCATCCACCTTACAACTTGGCGGGATTTTTTTACTGCCAGCAGAAATTCTGACTGACAGTTTTTTCAAACCGTCATTCCAGCACCGCCAATTGTCCATTGCATTTCTCCGGCTTGCTGAGGGCCTAGGCGTTCTGCCGGGTTGCTGGGGAGGAGAGCATGTGACAGTCACTGCCACCGGTGATTCCCGACACGTCTTTTGCTCTCAACTCTCATGTCGAAATCTCTTGTTCTTGGGTTCGCTTCTTTGTTTTCCGTTGCTCGTTTTCATCCATCTCACCTGATTCGATCAAACATTTCGATGAGTTCTTTGTTCTTCTAACATTAGAGAGCTTGCGCAAAAGCCGCACGAGCCGCATGCGGCATTTTTGCATTGCGCAAAGCCGCACGGCAAATTTGAAATGTGAGAGGTGTCAATCAATGTAAGCTTACCTGAGGCGAAGGAGAGGTGCTGTGGGGAGAGGGAACATCCTCGGCATTGCCTCTGCTGCGTGGCAGACATGAGAGTGTGGGAAAAGAAAGTGGAGCTCGAGTGATGCCTTTGTGATGCGTGATAAATGCGGCCTCCCACAGTTGCACATCCAACAAATAGCACTCTCAGGAGTGGAATATGGGATTTAAGGGGCATTGAATGGTATTTAGCAAGACAAGAATTAAAAACAGCAAAGAAAGACCCGCGGCTTTGCGCAATGCACAAAAGCCGCGTGCGGCTCGTGCGGCTTTTGCGCAAGCTCTCTATTGCCGTGGGGCGAATCTCGCCTTCCCTGGATCTCTCTGGTACGGGCGGGACGACATTCGATCACTGATATTCTTCAAAAAGGCCGGAATCCCTACGCATGGTGTTGCACTCCTTGTTCTCCGTGCCCCTCAGTTGGACCCATCATTCCTTCTCTACTGTCTTGCGCCATGAGGGATGACCTCGTACCACTGTTGTTATCCGCAGAGTCGCTACTTAGGGCGATCCGGCCGCCAAAAAGCTCTTCAATATCACTCCACATCTACCCATTCCTCTGCTATTCGAAACGTCTTAGATGGGACGGTCCCGAGAGCCGCTCACAGTGAGCTTACATCCCGTTGCCGGAGATCGATCGAGCTCATTCGCAGCGACGTCCCAGCCTAGACTTCTCAGTGGCTACATATCGTCCTGGATCTCGACACATACCCGCTCGCTCTGTCCCAGGTGCACTCGCTTCTCGCACATGGGACGCGTGCGAGTCTCAATATCAGACTCCAGGAGCGCAGGAACCCACAACACACGCCGGAAGCGTTTCTCCAGGACATTGTCCGGACATATTCCGCGCGCATTACCAAGCTATGTCTCCAGATGGATGATCAGGCGATCGAACTGCTCTTGCGCCTGCCTGCCAGAGCTGAGAGATCTTATGCTCCAGGCGTATCACCCCTTCCACCACCCAAGATGGCTTATATGCACCCCGACCAATTGGCTCAGTTGGCACCGCGTCTTTCACGATTTGTCCTGATCAACCGCAGGGCGTAGGATTACCCTTGTCGAATTGATGCATCTTAAATCGGGTTCAACTTTGGTCACTGGAAGGAACTGATCATCCTCGTTGGAATCCTGTGTGAAACGGCTCACGAAGTGCTCCGCTCTTGTACTCAGGTGGCGATGCGCATGCTACCCATCGGCGCTCCGTGGCGTCCTTTTGACGACGGCCGCGATGATACCTATCCTGTCCAGGACGAGAGTGACGATGAATGGATGTCCTCCAACGATCGAATCGATAAAGACAAGTCTGGACACAGGCGGACTCCGACAATACTCCCAATCTGGGGCGTCTTGGCGTCGAATTTGCCGCCTACGAGGACGCCCAAACCTTCTTCGACCCACTCCTCCTTCCATCCTTGAAACATTTGACATACGCCGTCGAGTATGAGGCCGAGGAGGGGTTTGACCCAGGTGCAGACGAGGGGCCGGATGCGAATTTGGCGCACGAATCCGAGGGGGATTTTGACGAGTATTTCTGAGAAGGCCGATCCGGGGGACGACCAGCAAGGAAACCCTTATGTATATCGTTGTCACTGTGCTTGAACAAACCAATTCGATAAACTAGACCTGTCATGTGCGGAATATTGATGCCAGGAACGCCGCATGATTTTCAGTTCTACCGTCGAACTCTGAGGCTGAGTTCAAAATGCGCCGATCGTTGTTGGCTTCGAAAAGGTTCTCTGCAGTCACGGTTCGCTCACAGGGACTTCGCGAGTATGATAAACCCCCCCCCCCCCAAGGGAGGACACCGACTGCGAAAGCCCAACACGTGAAGGAGATCTAGAGTCTATTCTGCCAGTTGCAAAGCGGACAACGTTCTAAACTAGTTTCGCACTCCACCTTAGCTTGTGGAAGGTACAACTATGACGTTCTGGAATCCTCTCTGAATATCCAGGCCGCTCTCCGTCAGTTTATTGACTGAAGTGAGATACCGGTAGTCAGCGGATTGATCAGAACCGTTATGGACCATGATCACATTACGGTAGGGGAGAAGGCCAGCGAACGCTCCGATGGAATTGCCGTATCATATTGCAATTATCGAGAATGCCGTTCCTTGATTAAACCGGTGTTCTGTCTGAACTTCGGGTAAGTTGGTAGGGTCGGCAAGTATTGCACGGCCCGTCCCGCTTAGGAACGGCGGTTCCCAGGGAGTAACGAAATATTTGAATCAATGTTGGCGTCATGTAAACTTGAGCGTCGGGGATATAAATTAATGACGCGGCGACGCGGGGCTGCTGAAACGGTAACTCTTCCCGCATGGGCCAAGAGGTGTGGTTGCAATATCTAGATAACTGTTCGGGTCGTTGGAACACCCTTGGATTCCCCCCTAGAGATGGGAAAATCGCCGCGTTGGACGAGATACAATGCAAGGGGTTCCAGGATACCATAATCGAGTCACAGAAAAGTACGGAATGCTCTGTCAGTTTTGAAAGCCGGAATGCCGGGCGATGCCATCATCCATCACAATTCGGCACCGACGTCGGCGTCACGTCGAAGTCACATCACTCTTGTTTTCCGACCACTACAGTCCAGAGAGGCGACGGTGTGAACTTGTAGTACCAGGCGCAAGATAGTGGCACAAGCTCTCGGTTTCAATCCGCGGCCGCCGATATAGTAAGCTGCAGTAAGCAGATCTGACCCACCTTCACCACGCGGAGTTTTTGGTATTTCTGTTTTTTCCCGTCTCGTAACAATCGAGCCGATGCGACAGATGCCAAAGTTAGGGAAACAGGAACATGACATGAAAGACTCGTCACCGATTGACCGGTGTCAAATACACTTTCACGTCTAGAAACTTTCCACGCTGCTCTTACCTGCGCTTCCGCTGCGCCCGTCCCTGCATCCAATGCCATCCATACGTCAATGAGGATCTTCAGAAGCTCAGTGCGTATACTGCGCATCGCGGCTCAAAAGGTCCCCCGATCAGCCTTTTGTCAGCCCTTCCGGCATCCCGCGCGCTCATCTCAGGTGCGACAGATTGATTGACGGCACTGTTAATTTGGGCAGGACAGCAGCACTATTGCGATTGGCCGATTGCAAATTAACGCTGGCGGCGGGGAACTTGTGGGATGTACGGTCACCTTCATTAGGAAATTCCGGTGCACTTCATTGTTTCAGATATTTATGCCTGCCGAATCTCATCGTCGCTGTAGGGTCAGGCGGGGATAACCAGAATTCGCGGTGCCGTTGAGTTGTTCTCTAGGCATATAAACGCTCTAAAAACGTCCGGATAGATTCAGGACAATATTACTTTGCGCATCAAATCCAGGTATCTCAATGCTCGATTGCCTCGCACGACTCAACACCATTGTGTCAGCGCTAGCACTCGGATCATTGAACCCATCGATTCCTCGGCGATGATCAGCGGAGCCTTTTATTGTGCCCATATAAATACTTCAAAGCCGTGTGCAATGGAGCGCTTCTCCCGTTCTAGGGCATCTGCCATGCACGAGCCAAGTCCGACCGAGGTCCCAATAATGTGCGTCGACCTGGAACGTTTCCCGCTATCTCCTCTAACAGCTAACTCGGAAGTGATCTAGCCTCTGAGGATCAGGACATAGTCGTCAAACAAATACGGCGGGCATGTGAGACTGTGGGGTTATTTTACGGTACGTATAGGTCCAATGCGCCCTCCTGAAGTTAATAGCGACTCTCCCCGTCTATTCAGTCGAAAACCATGGGATCCCAGAAGAAGTTTTGCAGCAAGGTCTCGCCACGTCTGCCGAGTTCTTCTCTCTAGATGACGAGGCCAAGATGCGGGTACGTGCCCAGCTATACCCGCCTCAACTGACATCCTTTGACGCCGATCTATCCCTGCCAGCTCTACCAAGAGGACCCAATCAGCCTCAACCTCGGTTATCGCCCGAGCCGAGACTCAAAGGTCGATCCTTATGGGACCGAGGATCTCATGGAAGGATTCACTGTGCAGTGGGATCCACCCGACGACAGTGCTACGCGCAACAAATGGCCTGCGGAGGTGCCGGCGCTACGGGATGTAGTGTTGCATTACTAGTGCGTGCACATGATTCTTCTCATCCACAGCGATTTGACCTTGAGACGCAGTTCCCACGCTCTGGACTTGGGCCGCCTCCTCTATCGCCTGCTATCCCGGGCGATGGGCCTCGCGGAGGATTTCTTCGAAGACAAGGCATGTCTCAACCCCGCTCGGACTTGGGGAGAGCTATAATGCCCCTAGACCCGACACGAACTGTCGCGCCTGCGGCTCCTACGGTACCCTAAGCAGCCTCGAGAGGTGGCGGGCTCCGGGGCGCACTCAGAGCAAGTGCTCCCGCTTCGTTGTGCCCGCAACGTCTCATCGCCCGTCTAGTTTTGGGGTACGCCCTTGCTTGCCGAGCCAGAGGGGCTGCTGATTATGGGACAGACGTTCACCATCCTGCTGCAGCAGCCAGCGATTGAGGCTTTGCAGATCGTCGCACCGAATATCGGGTGGACATTCATCCCGCCCATTCCCGGAACCTTGATCGTCAAGTACGTTCTTGCATTTCTTAGCTCCGTGGCGAGATAATTAAATTTATCCGCCCCCACAGACTCGGCGACCAGACGGCCATCTGCACCAGTGCGTATGAGCCTTGGGTAATGCTTTGGTTGCTGAATATCCGCTAGATGGCGTGTTCAGGTCCCCTCTACACAGAGTTGTCTGTAGGCCTGGCGCCGATCGGTACTCGATTCCATTGTTCTTCTTTGCCGATCTCGACGTTGTGCTTGAGGTGCAGTCCTCCACCGTGGTCTTGTCCCGTGAATTTAACCCTCTGCAGCCTCACGAAAGCTTTGTCACCGCGGAGCGGCCTCGGAAATACGGGGCCATGACGGCCGGCGAGCGGTTTGAAAAGAGCGTGGCGGCAGCTCTACAAAAGAAAAGCGAGTCTTCACTTGATACACCGATGTAGGAGAGCATATTATTAGAAACGAGGCAATGACCATTACCCAATCTGAACGGCCTATCAGATACTCTGATTGATAGGTATTCGGCTCCTGTTTCAACGCATCCACTCCTTAAGACCTGGATCTTCCTTACAGGCACTTCTCATCATCGGTTTTTGAATTCATGTGTGGCGCGTGCCATCACTTCCTTGACGAGGCATTCCGAGGTCGATATTCGCGGATTCCAAGGCCGACCTTCCGCAGTAGTGCACATTAGTCGGCCTTAGAGCGCTTGCGAACTGATGACTCATACTGACTCCGATTCTAGTATATAACAGCAAATCGTACTTCATCTTCCAGCTACCCAATCGTCAACTTCTACTCGATCATGCATCAGGCACACAACATCGCCTGGGACGCAGTCTCCGCAAACCTCATCTTCATCCACGAGAACCCATCAGTGACTCCCCGCCGCACAGATCTATTCCCCCGCGGTTTGGCGTCCCAAGCGAATTCACTGAACCATTTTGCGCGGACCCTCGGGACGACGATTAGGAAGTTCTCGAACACCGAGCGAACGAAATATCCCACCCCCAATGCCGCCCCCTTCGAGCGAACGACCGAACTGAAGATGTCGTGGGCGCTCTTCATGTACCTGTTCTACAATGTGCTGCTTTCCAGACCCGAGTTGCATGCGGATGATCGGTACCAGTCACTCGGCTTTTTTCGACGGTGTGTCCAGATACAGATGGCGTTCGAGCACTCTGCGGACCACGGGATCGTATGGGGCCCGCGCGAGACGGAGGGACTGAACGCGACCGTCAAGCCCTTGCGAGATATCAACGAGCTCCACGAGCATCTAAAGGCGTGGTTCCGGGTGCTATATCGCTACGACATGATGGAGCAGATGGCTGGACGGAGCGTGGATTGGGAGGGGAATGTCGCTTTGAATGTTCGGTGGCTGTGGGGTTTTCCGATGGAAAGTGTTTGCGATGAGGATGGCCAGCGGTACATTTCCCATCGCTTCGTTTGAAAAATCCCATATTATTGCATGCCTGTTCACCGCAAAGATCACCAGGCATTACGGATTGAAGTTACTGTCAGTGCCTTACATAAATATCACTGTTCAGGCGGCGATTGCCCGCCTCGAAGTCATAGCCGCACCGCCGCTTTTTCTCGGAACAGGGGGGGGGGGGGGTTATTATACTCGCGAGGTCCACAACATGAACAATGAGTCTACCGAAGACAAACATGTAGGAACATACGGGTGGTTAGCCATACATAAACCTACAAGATGTCAACGGAGCACACAGAAATTCCAGGGGGTCGAGCACACAAGACGCTGGCATTCTGTGGACTGGCCGGCCACTTGCACGGCGGGACCACCGGATAAAACCCTTTGGGACCTGGTCAGAGTTCTCCCCTCCCAGGTGTAAATCCCCGGTGTCCACCAGTACACATGAGGCTGTCGTATGTCTTCCCTTTGCAGACTGCATGCATCAACCACAAATTGGTGTGTCCAACTTCCGAGGAAGGTCCACAACCAACGAAATTCGGCGTGTTCAACTTCCGAAGAAGGTCCACAGCCGACGAACGATCCATAGGCCAAACGTTCTTCAGAAAGTCGTCCAGAAACAAACATTAAAGATGGTTTGTCGGGGGCAAAATTTGCGTGTGCCCATTTGTTTGTTAATTTTATGGGGAGCAGCATGGGCCGTTGCCTTCATAAACGCACCTCATCGCCATGTACTTCCCCCTTCTCGTCCACTTCAATACCCCACCGACATTGGGATGAGCTACACAGTTGCTACAATTATCTTTACGGCGCCCTCGCTGGATATTTGGTGCTGATTTGGTGCTCCGGGGACAGAGCACCATCTAACATATCCCCGGCCCTCCATTGCCGTCATCGATATTTGGTCGGGTTTCCTATTTTTCTCCACGCTACCGGGCTGGCTGATCGAAGTTCTAGGAAATATGCTCTCGAATGAATCGCGGTTGAAATCAGCCCGCTGTTGGTGTTTGTTGTGACCCCGAGGCGAGACCAGTGACGCACGTGCCGCATCTTCGCTTCCGAAAATTCCTTCCTGAATCCTTCGCCTCTCTTGCTCGTCCCGTCCGCAGTGAAGCCTGGTCTGCACTCTCGGTTGTCTGTCTACTAACATCCTTTTGATTCCTCTTTCCCCTCGCCATTGAACTGCGCGGTATCTGCCTTGTGCACTGGAAGTGCACTGTCTTGCTCTGCACTGCCAGCCATTAAAGCGCGTCCGTGGTGCCGTTCCCGACTTTCTGCCCTCCGAATTCCATTCTATTAGCTTAAATGCGCGTATTTTAGGCCCTCTGTGTGGTGTATACGTTCCTCGCCTCCATCCCTCTGCGCGTCTCATCCGTGACACGGTGGCACCGTATTACAGTACGTAATCCCTGGGCTCCGCAAATAACATGCACTGTAAGCATTCTCCGCCGTTTCTGTCTTGCCACCTGTACAGACACAAAGGTTTTCAAAATTCCTCTCTGTACCCTGGCGAGCAGGCGGGCAGACCTTAAACTCAAACGCTTCAAGCTGGAACGACGTTCGTCAAGCTGCCCAACTGGTTATGCATGTGAGTTCGATCGATTGAACGAGCTAAGCAATAGTGCTAATTTGACGAATACCGACATTCCCTACGCGGGAATCGCGCCTAAATTCGCACTGGGCACAGATCTTCATGGCTTTTGACTTTATCAAGAATCAAACCTACTCGCGATTCGTTCCTCTCGTGTCATGATTCTTTAGCCTATGTGGAGAGCCCTTTAACTGTGTGCTGTGTATGTCTTCGATCGGTTCGGTGAGCTCAACTCCCCAATCATATGTCCCATCGCTCATGTAGGTAGGTCTGCTGGGATAGTTGAAATCGGAATCCGTTGGATTCTGTCGAATCGTTGGCCAGCGGTCAAGTGCGGCAGGTTGGATCCGGATATTATGCGACTCACTTTTGGAAATAGCTCACCTGCGTCTCAGTCGCGTCCATGCAACGGTCGCAACCGAACTTGGGGCCATTGGTTTGTTCGCCGGCCGTGGGAAATAGCGTGGAGCTCCTCGGCATTCTTCCGATATGCCGTTTTCGGCATTGCGTGGGCGGCTAAGAAATATCCCGCCGTCGACATGGGCCCACTGCAGATCCCCCCGTTTGACGTCCCACCATGGACTCACGCCCGCCGGAAGGCTCGTCAAGACGACCCGAAGGCGCGCTGAACCCAGACAGCCAAGAACCACCACCCGCGATATTCACGCACGACCTGCGCTTCCTCCCCATCCCGAAGACGCTCCGCTATCACCCGGGCAAGTCCTTTCACTTCGGGCTGCTCCTCAACATCACCCTCGGATTCGCGAGCACGTTCAGTGCGTAGCCGATTGTTCAATGGAAAGCCCCTGACTAGTCTCGCAGCTGTGGCCAACCTGTATTATTGCCAGCCGTTATTGAGTGCGTGGGGCGACACGACGGCTTCTTTCGGGATCTGACGCGCCGAAAGTCGATCTGGCAGCATCGTTCGACGTGTCGTACGCTAATGTGTCGCAGTGAGTGATTATCTTGATGCAATTTGGGCAACTCACGGGCGTGGGCAGGGTACCCACCCTTCTACAGGCGGGGTAGGAGGTTTTGTGCAGGATATTATACTCCATAGCTGACCAGCGTCAGATATGCAATCGGGGTGGTCTTCATCTCCCCTCTAGGCGACCTGGTTCGCCGCCGCCAACTTATCCTCCTCCTGCTAATTATTTCGACCGCGCTAACCGTGGTGCGTGCATTATCCCGCGGCGGGCGGAGACAAATGAACAGGTTGCTAGGGTCTCGCGGTGACGAGGAGCTTTGTCGTATTCGAGGTCCTATCTTTCTTCGTGGGGGTTACGTCCATCATTACCACGCTCATGCAGGTGCGTCCCCTTACCCCTAGAATATTCTCGGCGTCGACACCGCCGCAGCCACTCGTCGCGGACATCGCCCCGCCCGAACGCCGCGCGACCGCGCTGTCCGTCGTCATCTCAGGCCTTCTTCTCGGCGTCCTTGCCGCGCGCGTCCTCTCGGGCGTCCTCGGCCAATTCGCCTCGTGGCGCAGCGCGTACTACCTCGGCGTCGGTGTGCAAGCGCTCGCGCTGCTCATGTGCTACGGCATGATCCCGGACTACCCCGCGAACAACGCGGGCGCGGGGCTCAGCTACGCGCGCGTGCTGCGCACGATGGCCGTGTACGCGGTGACGGAGCCCGCGCTCGTGCAGGCGTGCCTCATCAACTTTGCGACGAGCGCGGGGTTCACGAGCTTCTGGGTGACGCTCACGTTCCTCCTCGGCGGGCCGCTCTACCACTACGATACGTGCGCGCTGCCATCCCGTACTCTCCGAATTTTAGGCGTCGTTTTTACCCCCACCCGCAGGCTGGACATCGGCTTATTCGGCCTCGTAGGCATGCTCGGCGTGCTCGCGGGCCCGCTGATGGGGCGCCTCATCGACCGGCTCGTCCTCTGGTACGCGACGCTCCTCGCCGTCGTGTTCCTCGCCGTCTTCAACGCCGTGCAGCTCGCCGCGGGCGGGCTCAGCATCGGCGCCGTCATCGTCGTCGCCTTTGCGCTCAACTTGTTCCGCCAGCTGCTGCAGGCGGCGCTCGCGACGACCGTGCTTAGGTGCGCATTCACTTCTTATCTCTATCTTTGTGCATGTGAGCGGAGCCTGACGCGCCGCAGCATCGCGGCGGAGGCGCGCGGGCGGATGAACGCAGTGAACGTCCTTTCGGTGCGTCTTTTTTCTCCTCCTCCTCGCCCTCTCTTCCTCTCTTCCTCCCGTTCCCTTCACTTACACCGCGCCGCGCAGATATTCCTCGGGCAGGTACGCCCTCCTCTCAAATTATCTCCTGCACAAACGAAGACTGATTCATCTTTATTCTGTGCGCGGCGCAGGTCATGGGCACCTCCGCGGGGAGCCGCATCTACCTGCAGCACGGCTGGCGCGCGTGCGCCGCGTTGTCCATCGGGCTCTCGGCGTGGCAGCTGCTGATTTTGTTGGTGCGCGGCCCGCACTGCGCAAGGCGCACGTGGGTCGGGTGTGAGGGGGGGTGGGCGTGGCAGAGGCGGGCGGCGGAGTCGCCCGTGGATGCGGAATCGCAATCGCCACAGGAGGCGGAGGGAGGAGAGGAGAAGGGGACGGAAATGGAGACGGAGGTGAAGGGTGGGAGCAGAGATTCAGAAGAGTGATCGGGGCGGGACGGTGAGGTTAAGGTGCTATCCGCGGCGGGTGGGCTAGAGGTTGGAGGCTGGAGGGTTGGAGGACTGATTTATGTTTGTAAAGTTTGTACTACTATGTTGTGGAATATTGTGGCAAAGCCCCGCACGATCTTGCATGCCCCTGGTGCAATTACGTCCTGGCGAGCGGGTCGCCGCACTCTATGGAGCACACGAAGCGCTGATGCGCGCGCGGTCCAACCGCTATCGAACTGGAATTGGATAAATCCTGAATTTGAGTGAGGAAATAGAACTTGCTTTTTGACATGGAGGACAAAGAAGAAGCCATTCCGGGCATCGGTGCCCACCAGACTGGGTTCCTTCCGGAGACCATATTCTGGTATGGTTCATCCACGCTCGGACCATTGTCAATCAAGGCTTTCCAGGGCTCCATGGGTGTCGAGTTCAAAGTCACAAACTTCATAGTCCCAGGAAAATGACGGGAAATGGTTCTAGAACAATAAGTAAATGGCACATCTCATTCAACACTAGTTACACTACAAGGTACAAGGGCAAGGTAAATAGATGTGATATTCAACACAATCCTGAACTAAATTTGATCCAACTCGCCGTGACCGATACCAGCAAGCCGCTCATCAATATGTGCAATTTGGTTTTCCTGAGAGGACCGCTCGAATAATGGTCTTGCAGTTTTCCACAGCTCCACTACCTCCAGTAAATTCCCCTGCGACTTTAAAATATCTCCGAGCTGGAGCATACACTCCGCTCTGCTCCGATGGACATCCATATGGGTGAATCCCTCTAGAGCAACCGTGAAAAGGCTAATCGCGGTACAGTGATCACCCTCCTCCAAGAATGTATCTGCGAGAAATTGGAAGGCCTTGTGGATTTCCAGATTAAGTTTGCTCTGGAGAGCATAAACCAAGAAAGTCACAGTCCAGGTGGAGCGCGGCTGATTGGGAGCCTTCCAGTGGCGTGCATCAGCTAACCTCTCTAGACAGTAGGTGACAGCTTCATTGTCTTTCCCCCAAACACTTCTTAGACACTTTCGGAAGAGTGTCCTTGCCGCTGTTATGTCTCCTTCTCTGAAAGCCAATGCTGCTCGGATGGTATCACAATAGATGATCCCCATTCGAAAATCCATGGCATAGAACAGTGAGTTGGCTGTGTGAACATTCCTTTCTACATCATCCCGAGATCGAGACATCTCCACTTCGAGCTGCGCAATGTTGAGCAAAGCTATGGCATGACGAAATGGTGGCTTCTCCATAGTGGAATTGCGGACGATATGCACGTGGAGTTTATAGGCATCCAGATATTCTGATTTTAAACGGTGGACCTCTGCTAATACTGACATAATGGACCAATCCAGGTCCCTTCCGGACATCCCGCAAAGTGCCAGCCGCTCTCTTGCTCGTATGAGCATGGGTATGCTGTGACCATAATCACCAACTATATAGCAGCATGATGATTTAATTTGGAGGGCCAGGGCCTCTCTCATTGAATCTGCCACAATTTGGGCCTGTCTGTATGACTCATCTGCATAGACATGGGCTGCAGGATAATCACCCTGGTCCCACTTGATCCATGCCAATTGTGTCAAAAAGTCTGACGGTCTCTTGTTGTTTCCAGTGGAAATTGCCAATGCGAGTCCAATCTGAGATAGGTGTGTCGGAAAAAAGCCAGCCAGCTTGCAACGGCATGGTTCAGCATGTGATCTTCGGAGTGCTTTGAAGCGTGGCAGGGGGCCTTCGAACCACTTTCAAGCCGTCTGAAGCCTGAGCGTGAGTTACAAGCAGTCCCATGGCGTCTCAAGGTACGGACAAGTCACATGATAATGTTCAATTTATGGTAAAGTGCGCTCAGTGAGGAGAGAGTGAAAAATAAGATTGTCAGCATAGTTGAACTCTCTCAAATTCTTTGGTTGTGGGCCATTGCAAATCCCCGGGGTTATTGCCGGATTGCCGAGAGGTGTGGAGCAAGGTGGAGCTGCAACCCGGTGGCTCGAGCAAGGTACATAACTCAGGTGGTGCCCTTCTAAAATTTATCTATCTATGTATGCGCGCTTAAGTACTTAGTTAACTCGAGCAATACTAAGTCTCTCACTATCGAGTACTTACTTACTTCAGACAAGGTGCACGGCGAATATAGTACATTACAAGGACACTAGAATACAGCTAACGAGTAGTACAACAGCTAATTCAATAGACTGAAGGCCCTGTTGTGGGAGAGATAATAGTTTTATTACTTCGGAAGCGTTAGGCATGGCAGACCATGGAAGAGCTTGAAACATCGCCGTGGCCTGGCAGACCTTGGAATGCGTGAGGTGGCTTGGGAGTGGTTGGAGGATTCCGAGCTGTGCATTGGAAGCCAGCTAAAACCATGTGACCATGCAATGGCTTGCAACACCTTCAATGCCGATTAAAGCCGATTTGGATTTTTCCGACATGGATAGCCCTGGGGACGTCGTGAAACCGATTATAGTCTGCTATCCTGGCATAAAATCTGCCTTGCGGTGAATGTTTTTTTTCAGCATTCGCAAAAACGACAAGCAATGACTCACATTCAAGATCTGAATCCTGCAAGTGTGGTAGATATTCCAGAGTTTGGTTTACACGCTGCTGTGCATTCGGGATCGGCTGGTCCATTTGGGTTGCAAAGAGCCGAATGACTAAATAAATCTCCAATTTGTAGTCACTGGGATACGGCAACAAATCCGGAACCCGATCCATCAGGGAAATTCTCCCATGTCCAGCTTGTCGACTGTAGAGATCCAAACGACACGTGCAGTAAATTGCATCAATCCGCTCGGGATTATCTTTGGTTAAGCTGTTCTCCAGGATGTGCTGGATATTCCCGAAGTTTGATGTAATACGAGTCACTGTCATAGGTCCTAAAACTCCAACATAAGTCTCATACGTTGCCAAGAGGTTGCTAAAATATTTGAAAACAACTTGAACAAGGTTGACCGTAGGAGGATGTCTGTGATGGATGTATTCCCGGATGGGCACCAAGACCTTCAGTCGTTTCTGATCATCAATGTATGCCAGGGAAGTACGGAGCAAGGCAGCTTTGCAGGCAAGAATCCTGTCAATCGGTAGTTTGATTTGCACAAGTTCAATGTCTGAAAGCCCATCGGGGAGAATGGACAGCAGGCTCAAGACATCCAGTGATTGGGGAAAAGACCTGATTCGAGGGCTTGCAACGGACAATGAAATCGACAAATCCAGATTTGATCTCTTGTCATGACCCTCTGAGAGTAGCGACGTTTTCTCTGTTTCCCAGCGAGCCAATACACTTGGGAGACCTTCATAGTCCACCAAATGAGCCATGAGATCAATGGCAAGAGGCAAGTTATCGGTCAGGCGGAGAATCTCGTCAACATCATTAGGAGCATGACCCTCGTCTGCAATGTCAACGAAAGTCTTTCTGGCAGCGTCATGAGTCAAGGGCTTCAATGGCTCTAGGAAGGGGTGAGTCCACGGGACATTTGCCGGCCTTTCAGCTCCACGCATTGTGATCTGAAGTGTCCTTAGTATACATATATTTGTATGAGCCTTCTACTTACAATGAATGCAAGACCATCTACATCTGCAAGCAAGGACATGAACTTTTCAATATCTTCCCGGGATTCTCTTGGCTCCCAGATTGTCTCGAGATTGTCCAAGATCAGCAAGAAGGGTGGACTGCTGGTGAAATATTGGATAACCATCCGAGTGAGATCATTCCCTGGCTTCAGTCTGACATGTCTTCCAATGAGTGCAGCAAGTTGAACACTAGTTGTGACACTGTCACAGGCAACAAAAGCACAATGCACCCCGTATCTGGCAGCGATTTCAGGGGCATGGAGAACAGCTCTAGCCAAACATGTTTTCCCTATTCCACCAGTTCCCAAAATTGCAATCCGAGGATTTTTCCGGCCAAACATTTGAATGATAGCTGACAATTCAGCTTCACGGCCATGAAATATTTTGGGCTGAGCTGGCAACAAAGACAGCGAGTCCGAGCTTGAGGATGTGAATATCCAGTAATCAGCAACTGGATACAAATCCATACCTGTTTGTAAGGCTGGTGGAAAAGGCTCCGCTGACCTTTCAGGATGCAAAACTATTAGGAATCAGCTGGAAACACTTGAAGTGGAACACACCATAGATTCTCTATCCGAATTGGCTGCATCCGCCAGCTCTGATATAAATTCAAGGACTTCCAAGTGTGTCTTTTCCGCATATTTTCGCATTTCTGTGACATCACTTGAAAGATGGAGACCGTGAACCTGGAAAATATCTTCCATCACTAAGCTCGGTGTCAGGAGCAATTGAGGTCACCTTGAAGATCTCGAGGGCTTCTCTTAGTCCCAGATGGCAACCCTTCAGCAATGTACTCATTTCTCCTTGACGGAAAAACTGTTTGATTCTGCTTTTTTCCTGATGGGATTCAACAAACGTGTGGACCTTGTGCAGGGTCCTACAGGACTGTGAGCAACAATAGTAGTGGGCATCAGCAACTCACTCAGTGAATTTGCCCAAATCATACAACATGCTTGGTGACAATTCACCACCAGTATTGGAAGCTATATGCAGATAGATAATGCCAGAGAGGATCTCATGAATTTGCTCTAGCATCTGTGTACAATTATCCCTGTTTGTCTTCACAGTCTGTTCAGTTGCGTGAGATTAAATGCAACAACAGGTTTATTCCAAGATGTACCTGTATAGCTGTCAATAAGGACCGCATGGTGTTGGCAATGGGTATCAAGAATGGGGTCTTGAGACCATCTGCAACCACTTCTAAGGTAGCCATGGTAGCTTCCAAGCATTTTCCAATGTTGTCAAAGCGGATCTGAGCTACAGTGGGCTGGGAAGGCATGGTAATTGTGGAGCTGTTGCCCGCGCCATGGCTGCGAGCTTTATGCTATCGAGCCTGGGAACTTTTACACTCATTGGCTGTAATTTTGGAGCCCATGATCCCCCAGCAGTGCCCCGGTCTGTTATTAATAGTCCAATAAGTTACACGGATCTAACGGCGTGATAGATAGCATTTTCTCACCCGTTGCAACTGGCAACTGCTTCCATTAGCATTTACAATAAGTGGAAGTGGTACAGGGTGCAGTTAATAGCCGCTGAATCTATATGGCGGACGCAGAGGAGAATATAGAGCGTGCAATGAAAGAACAAAAACGACCCAGAAGATGATAACAATCTACTGTCAAGTCCCATTTTAGCTGCACAGTAGTGACACTGACAGCACATCATAAACTTCTGAGGAATGGAAGGGCCAACAGCAAAATCTACTCCTGTGCCAATGCAGTGACCCTGAGAGATGGCACCGCAAAAGAGCATCACTTGATTTAGGTATTCTTACACGACACTGGGTTTCAACAGTTTTTCCAGCCTCTAAAGGAAGCTCTGGACAAATCTCCTTGTGGCCTTGGCAAGAACTACTGTGTGGAATATCGCTCGGAGAGCTGGCTGTTGAAGTTGAGAATCAAGATGAGCGGAAGCAGATAGAAGCAGCGCAAACACGACAATGGCTCGACCCCAACTTCTTTCTGGTGTGGGTTCAGCAACGAGCCTGAATGTCCAACTGTTTGGCAGCCGTTGGGACGGGAATCTTACGGCGACAGGGTTCAAAATGCGATACATTTTAAAGAGGATGTGAGCGCATGTGGTGGCACCAACCTCGTTCGCTCCAATCCCGGTTCGGGATACGCGACATTGCTGATGAGTTCAGCCTCTGGATGTACCGTTAGGCGTGGATGCGGGTGTCATCGAACTACGACAGGGGAGTCTCTTCTCCAGTGGATATATTACCCTGGGCGTATGATGATGAAAATTTTCAGCGCATCGGAGTCAGGAACTAGAGCCCAAGAATTTCTCGGCTCATTAATTATGACGACAACGCTGCGACGCGACACGGATTCACGCTCACCTCGACCCTCCTCGAACATCGCGCCGGGGAATTCCGGTCGCGAACCCAGCCGAGGCGGGGGCGGGCGGCATATGGAAATAGACCCATAAATATTAGTAGATGGTTGCCGAGGACAGTTCCAACGGACCTCATCAAATTTAACCTCCACGACATCAGATCGGCGAGTATTTTCTCGCGCGACTCTCGCACCGGAGCTAAGTATACGCGCACTATTTAATTGAGTGGAGTGGTGTTCCGTCGCGAACGTACAGAATCCGCGGCTCGGGGTGTCCACAACGAAACCGAACACTCAACGAACACTTCCGATGGGGCGTTCGCTGTGATGGCGGCTGCGGCGGAACTCGTAAGGAACAGCCCACCTGCATCACGTCGTAAAGTGCGTGCAACCGCGGATTTTTATTACGTAAGTAACGCAACATCCCCAATCCATCGTTCAACTTCCTGAACACGTGGGGGAAAAAAGGAACTGTAACCCGATGCGAGCGAATTGACAAGGTTCCCTTTCCTTGCATGAAAGTGAAAACAGACGGGTATTCCAGCGAGTATGAACCAAGGCCTGCAGATCTGAAATGCAGCAAGACCAAGTCTATTTCAAGGATACATTCCCGCGGCAGGCTGAATCACTCCCAACGGCATGATGCACTTAAACAGTGCAGTGGGTGGCCACAGATCTTATTCAAAGCGACGATTAACGTGTGTACCAGGCGGTTTCGAAGGACGCAAAAAGTGGAAAGCCAGAGCATAACCGGAGCAATTTAGCGAGGAATGAAATTCCAAATTCGGTAATTGGTTGCGGATCGGGAGGGCCGGAGTGCCCTGTGGGTGTAATGCTATTCCTCGCCCCTACCTTGTGAAGGTAGAGCCGAGGGGCTAAAGATATTATATTGTACCGTTCCGTGTCCAGCCAGGCACGGCGTTTGCTGGGCCGGCATAGCGTCAGGGGATCATTCCGGGAGTGCAAGTGGGTGCTCCATGTTTGGAAGCTATGACCCACCACCCTGCCCGTGAAAAATTTCAGCATACGTCAGCATTCAGGGACACAGACATGATTTTGAACGTGGAGTACCACGGAGCATACAGGTGGGTGCGTGGTGGGTGCCTCGGAGGCGACTTGCTCCTATGAGATTAATCTTCTTATTCAATTTCTGTTTTGACATTCGGTGTGTGCAACCGTGATAATTTCTTCCACCTTCTCCGGAATAGACCAGAGGACCGAGGTGCAGGCTTCTCGACTTCTTGATGAAAGCGGACATTTTCCTGAAATGGTGACCGCCAATCTTCCCGAAATGGCCACCGCCAATCTTCACTCATAATTCTTACCCCATGCAGATCTCTGATCCGGTAGTAGTTTCCAAGTCCGTGTTTAAAATGTACAGGATCGGCGACAGAGTCTCTTGCGGCGGGTAGCGCAGATACATTTTATGGGTGCCTATACTTTGGTATAAGAGGAAGAAGGACGTTGCTCAGTAATTCCAAACCCCTTCACCGTTCCTTCTTTGCCTGCTCGGAGCTTCCCTCGACCACGAGCCTGAAAACATGTCACTCAGCCGCCTCATCTTCTATTTGACTGCATCTGGCCTTGCGTCAGCCACAGTTCTGCCGAGAATGCTAGGTGAGGACTTTCCTGCACCCCTCCACCAAAACTTTAAAAAAACGTCCCAGATTCCAATGCCCAAGCCTTTTCCGAAACGGTCTTCGACTTCGTGGTTGTCGGGGGCGGCACCGCCGGTATCACTGTAGCCTCCCGGCTAGCTGAGAACCCCAACATCCGAGTCGGCGTCATTGAGGCCGGAATGTACCGCCCAAATGACACGACGATCGACGTACCAAACAGCCAGGGATATATCGGCAACCCAGACTACGACTGGGGGTTCACCTCTACGCAGCAGGAGGGACTCAACAACCGTTCGATGTATCTCGCCCGGTAGGATTTCACCTGGTTTAATTGGCAGCATCTGATACTCTGTTTCAGAGGAAAGCTCGTCGGAGGGTCCAGCGGTATCAACGGCTTGGTATGCTGTCTTCTCTTTCTTTGGCTTTGAACTCGCGCTTATTATCTGCGACCAGGCGTGGAGACGGGCAGCGGCCGATGATTATGACGCATGGTCGGAAGTCATCGACGACGAGTCATGGACCTTCGACAGCCTCCTCCCGTACTTCAAGAAAAGTGAAAACTGGACAGCACCTACAATTCTATATCCTGGCCAGACAGTCACGCCTGCTCTGACGGGATCGCAAGGGAGTGGTGGTCCAATCGAGGTGAGAAGGAGCAGTCATACTCGGCTTCGTGTTGGGTTGAAGCCCATATATTTATCAAGGTCAGCTACAACAACTACGTCACCGACCTCGACATCCCGCTCGTGAGCTCCGCTGTGAACTGCGGGTGGAATTTCAACGACAGTCCGGTATATCCCTCTTTTTAGCCTTCATCGCGATGGTTTTGAATCGCTCTTCAGAACGGAGGAAACTCTTCCGGTATTTCCCCCCTCGCCCGAGATGTCAGCCCTACCTTGGGTGTGCGCTTCTATGCCGCCCCGGGTTATTTTGCCCCAGCTGAGCAAGACTCCAATTTGCTCGTGTTGACTGGCGCACAAGCGACCAAAATCAACTTCGCCACGATCAAAGGGCAAATCATCGCCTCCAGCGTCGATTTTGTTGTCGCCGGACAGAAATACACGGTTCAAGCTAGCAAAGAAGTCATTCTGTCCGCAGGCTCGTCGCTTTGTGCCTTGAGATCAGCCTATCTGCTTACCTTGCCTGTGTTACCAGGAGCTCTGAAGACGCCTCAACTTTTGGAGGTATCTGGGGTTGGAAATGCAACACTGCTGTCCTCGCTCGGCATCCAGTCCATCCTCGATATTCCCCAGATCGGCGAGAATTTGCAGGTGCGTTCCTTTGACCTTCTTTCATTGACGACATGGAATAAATCGGATACCAAGGATCATCCTCTTATTGCTAACGACTTCAACGTTCGGCCAGGATTTAAGACACTGGGTGCGTCCACCTTTCTGCCATCTGGAACCTTCGTATTGACTGTCATGTAGATCAACTGCGTATCAACTCGACGTTCGCTGCTGAGGCAGCGAATGAATAGTGAGCTCGATTTGCTCGATTGTCAACGTGTATCTAACAGAATATCTCCTCGCGCAGTGCGACCTCGCGCACCGGTCCCATGACCTACACTTTCAGCTTCTTCGCGGCCGTCCCTCTGCAGAGCGTCGTAAATGCCTCGCAAGCCACTTCGTTATTGGCAAAATTGGACTCGGAAATCGCCGCAACGACGTTGACTCCGCTCCAGAAGGTTCAGTACACACACCAACGGACAGCATTCGCAGATGGTAAGATCGGCACTGTCGGGTACTCTCTTGTCGCCAGCGGAGGCCTCGCATCTACGCCCGGTGCCAACAGCTCCTATCTTACCCTGGTTGCCGCCGCGATGCAGCCATTCAGCCGTGGCTCGGTCCATATCAACAGTCCAAACGCGACGCTGGCGCCTACTATCGATGTGGGATACCTCAAGTTTGACTTTGGTCAGTATCTGAGTGACTCACGTTGTTCCGATTGGCTGATTTTTGCCCTCAGACGCGGATGTCGTGACAGCGGGGCTCAAGTTCACGGAGAAATGGACCAGCACCGCCCCGCTCTCTGAGATCATCTCAGGGCCTAATGTGCCATCGGCGGCACAGTATGGGAGTGATGCTGAACTGAAAGAGTGAGTCTGAACTGGATTTACTGTCAGCAGGGTCTCACACAGCTCGACAGATACGTGCGAAACTCACTGATAGCGTTCAACCACCTCGCGGGTAGAGGACCCCATTTCCTACGACGCCTGCGCTAGTACTGATTGATGTTGTACATAGGAACAACGGCAATGGCTCCAAAGGAGATTGGAGGCGAGTCCACCACGTCCCATGCCTACCTCGCTATTCGTATTAACTACGCCTCAGGTGTCGTGGACTCGCATTTGATGGTGTATGGACTCCAGAATGTCCGTATCGTGGACGCTGGGATCTTCCCCATGCTCATCACTGCGCCTCTTCAACCGACCGTCTACGCCATCGCTGAGAAGGTGAGTCGCCGCATCATGAGCTGAAATCCGTCGCTCACTCACTTCCTCAGGCGGCGGATATGATTAAGGCGGCATGGAATCTGTAAACAGGGCTAACGCTCTTAAAATGAAGTCCCGGAACTACAAAAGCTTTGTGTAATTTTAATTGCTGGCCGTATAATATAGTTTCGTGTGTAATTCAACCGTAATCCTAATTATTATCAATTTTTTCAGCTACCCTATTGTCTCCTTTAGCCGTCGCAATTCGCAGACCGTCTCTGTACTTTACGCAGTAAAATCTGAAGGCCGAATCAAGTTATAATCTATTCATTCACGCCTCGTATCCAGGCTCATCTGAATCTCAACATCGGCTCGATGGCGGACGGTCCGTATCTGCAATAGATGACAGCGTTGCCAAAATTACATCAGCAGCATTCACCCGTTCGACTCGGGGTCGAGCCATATAACGGTGGCCTGTTCACTTTTATTATTGAGTCGCCACAAGTGAGTGGTGACCAGTGTGAACCAGTTCTAATCGACTCACTCACACCTCGCATTCAGGCTCATCTGAATCTCAACATCGGCTCGATGGCGGACGGTCCGTATCTGCACTAGATGGAGGTTATGTAAATTGCATCAGCAGCAATCCCCCGTTCGACTCGGGGTCGAGCCATATAATTGGTGGCCAGCTCATTTTTTATTGTCGAGTCACCATCAGTGAGTGGTGACCAGTGTGAACCAATTCTAATCTACTCATTCGCACCTTGTATCCAGGCTCATCTGAATCTCAACATCGGCTCGATGGCGGATGGCCCGTATCTGCACTAGATGGGAGTTGTCTATATTACATCAGCAGCAATCCCCGTTCGACTCGGGGTCGAGCCATACAATGGTGACCCGTTCATTTTTATTATTGAGTCGCCACCAGTGAATGGTGGCCAGTGTGAAAATAGGAGAGCTGACCGCTGCATGATCAAGAGGCTCCGCCACGACAAAAAGTAAATTTCTAACTTCGACGGGAAGCAAACGCTTGGGGGAGGTGCGACTGCAGTCAACTCTTGTACAGTAAGATCAGCTGGAAGAGCCTACGAACAAACTGCAGAAGTCCGACTTCGCAAAAGAAAACGCCGCAAGGTCCAGGACTCGACCCCGAGTCGAACTGGGACTTCTGCGGGAAAAGGCGCAGGCTCGATATTCCAACGGGCGCAGACGCGGGCCGTCCGCCATCGAGCCGTTCTGACACATGAGGTGAGGGCAGCGGAAAATGAACAAGACCAAGGGGAACCTCGTGCGGGTTTCGTTCTGCAGATATGCGGCATACAAAAGATAAATGAAGGGACTGAGAGCCCCCGGGAGAACAAACGTGAATAGAGAAGTATACCAAAGTATACCGTACACTTTGATATATTGTGTATACCAGATACACTTAGGTATACTTTGTATACAGAGAGTTTTTTTTTGCGACCTCGTATACCTTGGATACTTCGTACACTTGGGATGCTTTGGTATATTTCGCATATTCGGTGACACATCACCATTACGGTGCGTTATACGTCACGTGTGCGTGACACGCTTCCTTTCCTCCTACCACCACCACGCCGGTTCGACTATGCCCTAACCGTGTCCCCGCCCAGCGTCAAACTCGCCCAGCAGGATGTCGTATGTGTTCTGCCCAACATGTGGTGACCAGATCCCTTCCAGGCTGCTCTGTCGTGGGACAATGGTCCCAGAACATAAAAATCTGTTCTTTCGCGCGGTAAGTGTTCCCGCCGTGTGTGTATTGGCTTCTGCTTACCATCTAGAACAGTGTCGTTGCTGTGGCTTCCTTGGCTGGCAGCCCCCGCCATCCTCAGACCCGTATGCTCTCAATCCCGGACAAACCTTTGGCGCGAACGACCCATTTCCACGCAATGAAGATCTCCGTTCCCCCCCGCCTCCACCTCCCCCTGCCATCGACCCACTCCTTAGCCATCCCCCTCCGCTTCCACCTTCGCCTCCGCCTCCGCCTCCACCCCCACATCCTCCTCGTGCTCCGCCCTCGACTACGGGTGACGTGTCAAAGCGAGTGTGCGCCAACCCACCCTGCATGCGGCTCGCGACTGCTAAACCATACTTTTTGAATGCCTCTGCATCGGATCCTTTCGTCTTGCCGTCCTCGTCATACGTCCAAATAAGGTCGCCAAAGGCCTTCCAGCACCCGTCGATGTATTCTGTTGGTAGGTCGACAGCACTGCTGAGGAACGTTCGAATTCCATCAGGCAGCTCCTGGGGAGCCTCAGCGGCATCGTGCGACGGAGGTTGGGCAGTAGTAATTGTATCTTTGAGGCGGCCGGCTAGTCGAACAAAAGCCATCGCCTTCTCCATGCCTATTGAGTCACACAGCCCAGGGACAGTGCTTAGAGTCGCGTAGATTTCGTTGAAGTTGTCCATGGTGGATGGCCGCGAGCGCGTCGGCGGCGATGGTGGATGGTACGACTTAATTGACGCGTCGCGTTTGACAGGCACCTGATCATAATATCACCAAACACAATGTGTGACGCTCACGAAATTCACCCACGCAATATACCAGAGATTTATTTCACGAAGGTAGATATACTAAGTATATGAGGTATACAGATGTGGCACATCAAGTAAGCGGATGGGACGTATACCGATGGTATACCGGAAACATCCGAAAGTATACGAAGTCTCTCAAATTCGTCAAAGTATACCACATTTGGTATACTTCTGGGCTCACGTTCTTTCTGGCCCCCGGGGCTTTAGATTCATGTATTTCAGCGTGGCTCGCACCCTGTCCAGATGCAATCAATTGTGGGCAGGTACGTGGAGACCCACCGCAAGAAAATGTCCTCAAGATAGAGCTGAAAGGATCCTCCTGGGTAATTTCTGACCAGGAGCGAGGAAATACTTGAGCTGAATCGCGATGCAGGCCAAAAAAAGGCAAGAGTCTTGGCCGGACGGCTCGATCCCGAGTCGAACGGGAAGCCTATTGGAAGCGCAGAAGAGCATGGTATAGAGTACTGGTGTGGTCCCATAGCTATCGAGCCGATACTGAATTTATACGCGGTGCAAGGAATTCGTACGTGGCGGTTTGAAAGCAAGAGCGTCACACCGTGACATCGTGACCTTCCCTCTTCCGTCATCGCCTTTGGCCCGCGTCCTGAATGGCAGGCGCCTCACGCACGGAGCTGCTCCAGTGGCTCAACGAGCTGCTGCAGCTGAACTACACGTGTACTGCCATGTTATCGACTCCACCTGCACAACGGCCTCACGCTGCCCACAACCCGCTCCACACTCCCGCCGCACGCCGCCCGCCTGCCCTCCACTGGCACGCCGCGCATGAACTGGAGCCGCCTGCGCCCCGAATCCTCGCACGTCGCGCACTCCCACTTCGGCGAGTCCGCCGCGCCTTCCTTCGCCCTCGCTACGTACACTCCTCCTCTCGCCCACATGTACCTCCGCGCAATCCATTCCATTCCGTGTCCGTCCACAACTCAAGCTACCGCGTCGAGTCGCGCGCACCGCTCCAATCCTTGCTCGCGACGCCGCACTAGTAAGTGCTACTGGACTTGACACTAAACGAACGCTTGCGCGCGCCACCTCAGTCGCGCGCGATCTTCACCCCGCGCGTGCCTCCGGGCCTACGTCCCGATGCGTCCGAGTCGAGGCATGCTTGAACTGAGTGTATCTCGAGGCGTCCGACCCGAGGTGATGACGACTGAGCCCTCCACGAGGTACGTATTTAACCTCAAGCTTGGTTGACGCCCACGGAGCCGTAGTTGAATCCCAAGCAAGGATATGGAGCATGCCGCGGAATTCTCGATATGGATGAAGACGAACCAACTTCGAATTTGGAGGTCCCGCAGGCTTAGTGAGGCGGTATTTAGAGTTAAACGTTCATCAACATGATAGAATGGGTCCGAGAGGCTATGCTATCCAGGAATACAATGTATCGTGTCTGGGGGAAATACATGTACATGAGTTGGGCGCAAACACGGGGAACTCGACCACGCACCTTCTCAGGAAGCGTAAGCTTCGACCAAACGTAAGCTTCGTTCGGAATTCTCGACTCATCCACCACCCTTCCTTCGCACCACGCCTAAATCTCCGTGTTGTCGATATGGCGCCATTCCGTGCTGTTTTGCAGGCAAAATGGCGGAGATGCGAGCTAAATAGTTTCAACACGTAATATCTCCGTCGTTTGACCCGAGGAGATCATTGGTGCGCGGAAGCGGCTGTTTTGCGACCCAGGGCCGTTTGCGCAGCTCGGGGCGCGGAGGGCGGAAGAAACGAAACCAGACGAAGAATGAGGAGGGCCGGAGTTGTGTTACGTAAGAGATGAAGGCGCCAGCCGCAGCGAGTCAACATACCGCCAGAACGACATGGTGGTTCTGCAAGAGAGCCTGCCGAATTGGGATGTTGCCGAACTGAGATCCGAGTCGCGGCAATCACCGGTGCAGCCACGTCACGGTGGCACAACTTCCTCTTCAACAGGCGCTCATCATGGTAGGGATCCCCACCGTAACCGTACAATACGGTATACGGTTACGGGTTCATACGGTAACCCGTACCGTCCCGTATTACCTTCTGGTGCGCCTTGTACGATTACGGGTACGGTACGGCAGTATTTTAACGTGCCTAGGAGGACCCCAGTGTGGAAGCCGAAGGTCGACACATACAAGAACAGGTAAGAACTGGTTGGATTTATTGTTTTTGACACCACTTACCCAGCTATTTTATCGTTCTGGGTGCCCGTATACCGTATATACGGCCCGTAAACCCGTCCCGTATACCGTCCCGTATAGGCCAATTCTTCCGACCCGTAACTGCCGTATAGTTTACGCCCGTAACCGTATACGGTACGGTGGGGATCCCTACGCGGCTCATGTCGCGTCGACGTCGGGGGCGGCGCGATTCTCCAGCATTCCGGTGGATATAAACCTATCTGACTTCTTCTGGGTCTTGTGCCTCCTTTCAACGGACAAATTGTTTGCCTCGGGTCGCGCGCATGCACACCTCAAATCCCGCCCCGGAGCGCGTGCGTGTCTTGCGGCAGAAATACCTGGTGATTCCGTTCTGCGCATATTCTAGGCAAGTCCTTTGCGATTCTCGAGCAGGGCTCCCTTGGGTTCTTGGTTCTGCGCGCCGATTACGTTTGGAGCTTCGGCGTTTCAAGGTCGTTGGTTTCGAACGTGGATCACGTTTGCTTTTTGCTGCCGCGGAGTCATTTACGGAGCTTGTGTTTTTCTGACTGTCTTTGCGCCTCCATCTTTTCGCCAAGACTTTCCACAGCTCTTCGGAAGTCTCCTCCATATCTTCGGCAGAAACTCACATATCAGGGGCGATTCTCCGGCTGCGCTTTGACACGGACTTCGTTGATAAGAAACACCAGTAACGCCTTACGTTTCCCTGCTTCCCCGTTTCAAGGAGGTTGGGTTTGGACTTTCCGCGCAAGGACGATTCTTTCTCAACCCCACCCTCCCAATTCCTTTCTCCTTCACATGTGGATCACAAGGCACCCTGGCCTTTGCTCCAAGCCTCATATTTCAATAACCCACTCTGGTTTACATCGCGCGGTTACTTCTTTTTGCCTGCTGTGATATTTTTGGTTCATTTCCCTGGGTTCCTCGGCCTCCATACCTCGCCCCCAAAAGCGAGAGACCTAATTAGAATGTTCTGGTCCCCGCAACGCCCTTCGAGAGATAAACGTCTTTGGCAGGCCTCTGGTCTCATGATTCTTCTTCCGCACCCAACCTTCCCTTCTTCAAAGAAGCGCGAGTTTTATGGATTATGTTTCGAGTTTCCGCGATTGAAGGCGGTTGACTTGGTGTGGTGCTGGGATTCACACAAAACTACTGGGTCAAACTCTGTGATCATTCCCGATGCTCTACAACGGAGCTTTCTCTAGCACGACGCGATGTTAACTTGTTCCGTCTCCAGCGAAGCGTTTCAGCAGGAGATCAAGGTGGTCGGGTTTCCGTGCTTCTCTCGCGGACTTCAATTTCCTTTTATGCAGATGATTTTTTCCCGGCCGCACACTCCGATTTTCTGCAGAGATGCTTCTCTGCGGCTTCTGGGTTGGCGGAGCTTCATCTTGAGCCGCGAGACGTCCTGTCCCGGGGACTTGATTCCGCGGAGCCTTTTCGGCGTTCTAGGTCCCTCGCATAGGATTGATATCTAGCAATTTCTGTCTCCCTAGAACTCGCGCACACTGGCGCTCCCGCTCATGCCCTCGCTCTGTCCTGTGTCTTTTCTGGGGAAGTGGCCCATTCACTATGTTTCTCAACGTACAATTCCCCTGGGTTCTTCAGGAAGCTAGACTTACGTTTTAATGCATTACTTCGCGTTTCAAGGTGGTTGGTTTTCGCAATCTGGGCATGTTCTTTGCTTCTTTGCTGGACTCGCCCCCGTGACAATTTCCGCGCCTACCTGAGCAGACATCGATCATCGAAGCCGCGGCGTTGTAAGTCTGGAATTCTATACTTTCGTTGTACCTCTCCGCAAGTCCGTCGGCGGGCGATTCTCGGTCTCTTAAATCTTTCCAGGAACCGCGGCACATTACCGTGCCGGCTTCGGCATTTCAAGGGGTTGAATTCGGTCCTTCTCTTTCCAAGGAGTGGATTCAATAGCTCGAGGCCACAACTTACCACTCTCTCTGGGTAGCTCATTGCTTGGCCTCGCGGCGACTTCGCTGGAGCATTTTTTGAGTCGCACCACAGTTCACGGTACGCAAATCTGTATTACTACAAGCCAATCGGTTGACACCGATGAGCTTCTGGATAATATTTTTAGCTCAGCTGCACCAAACGAACTCCAGAATTCCGCGGAGGTCCCTCACCAATGTTCTAATGCGCTCCATATCTTGAAGCACCTGTTTTCAGTGTGCCGTTGAGTGGTGTCCTATCTGGGTTTGTCCGCACTTGGCTTGCCTTCTTGTTCGTCCAGAAGCGCGATTAGACCGCATTCCATTTTGAGCTTCTGCGTTTCCACACCTGTTTGACGTCTTTGGGGATCTGAACTATCACGTCGAGGTGTTTCAAAACCGGACCAAGAAGGTTGGTCTTGCAGTGCTCTATTCCTCTAAAGGCGCTCTCACTCTCAATTTTTTCAATAGGGCTATTCCCGCTCGTTAGTATTTAGCATTACCAAGAAGATTTACCTCGTGTTAGATCTCAATTTTCAGGAACCCAGATTTCCTCCTTGTATGAACACGCGGCACTCCATGGGATCCTGGGCTATTCCACCTCCGATCAAGATTGTGGGCTTCTAATCGCCCATGCTCCTTCCCATTGCGCAGTATGTATGTTACTTCCCGCCTCAATTCCGTGGACCATTCGGGGCATCCCCCATTCATTCTGGGCTTAGGCTCTCTGTGTGGCTGGTTGTTGCCTTTCGAGTGTCTGTGTTTCAAGGGGGTTTGGTTCTAATTTCTTATGTTCTGCATCTGCCTCGGTGGCGCCATCTCGGGCTTTGGGCCTCAATTTGCCCACAGTTCGACAACGAAAGCCGCGGTAATACAAGTTCCGGAGATCTGTACCACTTCTAGGAACGTGTCGTGCTTCCTGTAGCAACTGACCTATCACTCTCTTCCTCCGCCGATTCTCGCGCAAGATGCTTCTTTCTTCTTGCGGTACCGGTTCGAGGAAGCTGGAACAGCTTTTTTTAAATGTCATGCTTCTCTGTTTCAAGGTGGTTGGCCTCGCACAACCTTCGATCTCATTGTTCCTGGTCGCCTTTCTGGGATCCACGGCCAATACATTGCAATGGAGGATTTTTCGGTCGGGGCGCGGCCTAGGCCTACTTCCTGGGTCTGAACACATTCTTCTGGCTATAGCACTCCATTTCGGGCAATGATTCTGACTCTCTCCGGCTCAAGGAAGCGGAGGCAGCGCCTACGTTTTCCCTCCGGCATTTCAAGGGGGTTGGGTTTGAGTGCTATTTGGCCACAAATGAATGCCCGCAACCATTGCTCCTCGCGGCCCTCTTTGGAGTGTCATTCTACGGCTCAGGCCCCGCGGTGGATGATGTTGCTGCTGCTCGAGTCCGGCCACGGGTCCATTGAATCTAGTTCAATGAAGTCTTCTTCATGACCTGAGCTATTACGTTGACTGGAATTTTCAGTGGAAATCAGATGCTTGCGGCGCTCTGACTATTTCTGTTTTGTGTAGATGCATGCCGCCGTATAATCAATTAAATATCAAATCACAACATGTCGCGTCGCGTCGGCGCGCGAGTTCTTCTATTTCTGGCTCAAAAATGGTTCGGCGCGCTGTTTTTGATCTTCTGGGCCCCTTGCTTGCGTTCAATCTCGCCTTTTTGTGACCTGCTAGGAACTCGCGCACACCGCCGCTCCCGACTTGGATGACCACCTGAGCTTTCCTGTGTACTTGTTTGTGGAGAGAATGGTCCCATCTCCGCGTTTCCCTGCATTCTTCTGCGTTCTTCGGGAAGGCAGCTTTACGTTTCATGAAGGACTTCTGCGTTTCAAGATGGTTGATCTTCAAACTGCACACGTTCTTCCTTGTTGCTTCCCAAATCATTCGGCGCGCCGTCTTCGTTTTCGTTTTTTTTTGTTTTAGTCCCTTGCATGCTGTCAGCAGCTGTGCCGCAGACTCGAGCGACCGCCTGATGTCTCTGCTGGAGACCTTGTTCTGGCAGACATGGGCTTCTAAACTTCTGCTACGTTTCTCAGGGCACGACTCCCCTGGATTCTTCGCGAAGCTAGATTTACGCGATACGACTTAGCGTTTCAAGGTGGTTGGTTTTCATAATCTAGGCATACTCTTTTCCTTTCCCGCGGAGCTCTTAATTATATTGAGCAGATAACTTGTAGATCTCCGCTGCAAATTTTTGACAATGGACGCCGCAGTATTCCAAGTCTGGAATGTCGCCGCCATCTAAGTAGCTTCCTGGTGCGGTCGGTTCTTATTTTGCTTCTCCGCAGGACCATCGGCCGGTGATTCTCGGGAAGCGCGTGAAGAGCACATTACATTCCTGGGGGTTGGGCTTTGCACTTGCGCTGAGTGGTTTCCTGGCTGGCATGAATCTCACAACTTAAATCTCGGTATCTCATTGCTCCGCCTCATGGCGACTACGGCGGTGTATCTCCTCATTCCAAGGCGCTAGCTTTGGCGGTGATACAACTTGCTACATTCGGACGTTTCACCTCCGATCAACGTGGTTCGTTATTCGCATTCCTCGGATTTCCACTGTTTATACCACGTGTGCCTCTTGAAACGCGCCTTTCAATCTTCTCAGCGGGGCCATTTCTAAATTCAGCAAATTCTTGCTCTTAGGCTCTTGTAAAGACAACATTACATTCCTGGCTTCTGCGGTCATCAACCCAACTTCTCCGTTATTGTTAAAACCGCGATGATCCAAGTCTGGAATTGGCCTTATTGTGCTTCTCCGCCGCTGGTGCCTAGGTCTTATTTGTTCAATTTCCAGAAGAGTGGATTCTTTGATTTACGCAGCAGCGATGATCGCCCAATTCGGTTCTTGAGGAAGCACTCTTTCACTCGTCGGTTGGGCGGGTCATCTTTCTGCTTTGTTCGAATATTGCTCTAGGAGGATCAGTGCACCTCACCGCCGATGTTCGACTTGGTAGGTAGCCACTTTGCTTGCTTTCTTTGGAACTCGCAAGTCGCTCTCTTTCGGCCTTCGAACTAGCCATGTTCTTCTTGCTGCTTCCCGAAGCTCACGATCCGATCTGGGCGACAATTTCTGCACCTCCGCCTGGTAATTCTGCCATAGAAATCACGGCGCCGCAATTCCGGAATGCGGCAGCCAGTCAGCTTGTTGATGCAGTACGTTCCTCTGCGTCGCCTATGCCCAGTGATGGTATATTTTTAAACCCAGATAGGAACTTCGATGCAATGCGAGTGAGAAAAATTGCGGATCCGCGTAACTAATTACGGTTGAATATGCGGTCACTTCTCGGGTGACTTCGCATGTTCCTAAAATAAATGGGACGAAGTTCAAGCCAGACAGGATTTGCATTACTTTTCCATAAAGATCGGGGATTTTCTGAAAGCTTGGGCCGGGAAAGAGGCTGCCGATCGAAATGCAAAAGTCGCCATCAATTTCGGGCCCATTTTGGAAGGTGATCAAGATCAAAAACGCAATTCTGCATTCCAGCACCTTCCGTCGACGAAATTGATTTTCGGAATGGGTAGCCCGTACCCGAAGAAGGGGGGAGTCGTCCCACAAAATGTTACAAAATATTGAAGTTTGAGACTGTTAGAGCGATGCCGAAAAACGTGGGAATAATGTACTATACAAGAGGGTGTAGTTGACCACCTTAAGGGTTTTTAGTACCTTGTGGGAGACTGAAACATTGTTCAGACCTTTTTATGGTATCAGCGCGTAGGCTGGCATGTTGAGAGTGAAACGTGGTTGAAGAATCGAGGTGTTGCCACATGTTTGTCGCGTGATGAATATTTGCCGTCGGCAGGTCCAAAAATGGAAGAAACTAGGCACCTGACCAGGCGTGGGAATGATTTGATCAGACCCAATGTCGACGCTCACGACACATTTCCCCACTTCCTCGCGACATCTCAAGTGTACAAAGTACATTGAGGGATTCAAATAGGTCCCTTCTATGGTTAAAACTACTCATTTGTCGCCTTCACCTTCTTGTTGATCAACTGTCGACGCAAATGCATTCAAGGATAGTTAAGTACGAGATCTCTGTTCCCACTGGAGAGTTCTGGACAACTTTCGGGTCGCGATCAACAATCACATGAATCTTGCCACCGACCTGGAAGAGTTCAAGTAAGATAGGATGAAACGAAGAGAGTTCAAGACGAACCCCAAGCTGGATTCCCTTTTCATCCATATCGGAAATCACTTTGCCCAGGTGGCCCTGACTTCGGCTCCACAGATATCGGACGCGTACACGTTGATGGGTTCGAGCGTCAACGGAAACCTGCGCTTTCCCATGACCTTGGAACGGTTAGAGCAGTATAATGAGCCACTAAAATCAATGCTCACCCGGATCCACTCAGTCAGAACCTCTTCCCGGGGTTCGCTGACGACCTTTTCATGCGCATGGGCCGCGACGCGGGGCTGAACGCCTGCCATACGGCTCTTGAACGTGCTCCGAACGACACGATAGTAGATGGGGGCCTTGCGTTCAGACATGCTGCCGCTCTGAGCAGCAATAATTGCGAGCTTCATGGTGTTCCTCGGTGGGCATATGCTCGAAATCGATTTAGGCGGCGTCATCGTCCATGTCGATAAGGTCAGAAAGGTCGTCCGGGTCGGGGAGGTGAATCGAAGGGCCATGGCGGGCAGGGCCCGCGTGAGATTGGGCAAGAGTTGGCATAGGAAGAGTCGAGAGAGTGCCGGGTAGGCAGACCAGAGAACTAGCTATATGAGGTCTTGGGCTGACGCGCAAGCTTCATGATGCCCTCAGCCAGCTAAAAAGACAATAGTAAATAGGAAATGTACCTGTAGAGATGGGCGAATAGATATGAATAAATTTTGGGGATGTGGTGATATGACCCGGATGGCGTCCGATAGCGCAGCGCCGTATGGCGGCAAGAGACCGTGTCTGATAAAGATGAGCTGGTATCATGTTCAGAGGACTTCTATGAACACACCTTGACCCGCTGTACGCTGACTGAGGCCCTCCATTTCCCAATAAAAATCTGAAGTGTCCACGTTCCCTGAAACGGACATTTGGGGTAATGGGCCACGCCGAGGACTGGCTAAAATCGTTAAAATCATACCGTATGCATGAAGGTAGAGTACTAACCGTGTTCAAGGGCTGTGCCAAGTTTTGGGGCCGTCGCGATAGTAGGTGGTATGGTACAGTGTTGGCCATCTCGCAGCTTCGGAGGTGATTTTGGCAAGATCATTTGGATTCTTCGAGGAGACAGAAAGACCAGGGAGCGGATTCAGGAGCTAAGGGAGTGCTCTACGGAAGCCAGATGTCCACGGAGCAGAACGCGCCCCCGAAATCGTGGATTGACCGTGAGGTGGTGAAGATTGGTGCGATTCTCTGGAGATGATGGCAAGCCGAAATTAAGAAAATCACGTGTTCGGCTTCCCACCAAGTCCAAAATTAGCCGCGGCGCACCATCACGTTGCCGGATTTGCATCAAACTGCATTCACGGAGGCTCATGTAAGGTGTCAGTGGAGAGCGATGTCCATTTCGGGACATTGGTCTGCACCCGTGCATGATACTGATCGATCCGTGTGATCCCGGACTGTTACGATCAATTTTACGACAGATAAGAGTGAAAGCGTGGTATTTTGCTATTTTCTTCTCCAATGGCTCCTCGCGCCGGCAGATCGAAGAAACCCAAAGCAACTGAGAAGCCCAAAGGAACTTGGGGTGGCAGCAGGTGCAACTCTGGCCGCAAACGGAAAGAAGAAACTCTCGGGACTTCCCGCCGATCTCCTGCACCTGCTCGGGCTTCTGCACAAGCTTCTACCTCTCGGGTGCTTGTCTCTCAGCGAGCTTCTACCTCTCAACCTACAACTTATACATCTCAGCCAGCTGCTTTTTTTCTAAGTTATAATACCAACCATCCTGTACCTCATGGCAACTGGACAATCCCTGCTACACAGACTCGGGGAACCGGGACATCGTTCTGGTCTACAGTTGGCGGCAACTCATCTCAATCCTCTCCTTTAGCTGGTAAAATACTCAGCTATTTGTTTTAAAAATCTTGTACTGATAGAAAAAACCAGCTAGGACTGCGGATCATCTTCTAATCTCATCTAATGAGTTCAGAGCTCAATGAACAGCTGGATTACATTGAAGAAAATGATGAACATGCTGATATCGCTGCTGGGGATAGAATTATTGACGAGAGCCTCGTTGATGAACTACTGGACAATGCTGAGACCAATGCTGAGACTGCAGAGGCTGAAACTCAATCTTCGGAGGCTGGCCAAGACACTGTACTTCACAAACAGCTGTTGGCTCTAAAAGAGAGAGTTTCTCATGAGATTGAAGTGCATGGCAGCCCCTTGTGCTATCTGAAGGGTGATTTCTATGACAGACCATCACACCCTGTGTTTGCACTTCAACGCAGCAAGGATCGCACTGGGCTCAATCCAAATCAGCTATATTGGCGAAAGGTCTTCATCTGGCTGCCATATTTGCTACCTGGTTGCCCAGACCGATTTAAATGTACCTGTGGTAAACCACTTTCCAAGAATGGTGTGTATTTCAATCATCACCTTAAATCACAAACTTATCAACACATTTACAGGGTTTAATGATAATCCAATTGCTCGCAGAGTCCGAGCTATGCCAACAGATTTTTTTCTATTTACAAATCGATTCATCTGTGATTCTCGGCGGGGTGATTCCGGCTGTGGCACCAGCCACCAAGGAACAGATCAACATATCATCGCCCAACTCCCACGGTTTGTGCAGGCAGCATTTCCAGGTATGATCCTGGTACTGTTGCACTGCAAGATAACTCAGTCTATTTTCTTTTTAGCTTACATCTCTTCTCGTGGTGCAATATCAAAACTCATGATGTCTCAGATGGCCAACACCTTTGCGACCCGTTTTGGTCCTGCTCCATTCTCTGAACTGGTCTCGGAAATTCAGCACAAGTCCCATGCTGATAGTGAACTGATGTATTTTGCTGCTGCAAATTTCTATGGACAGGGCAGAGTTAAACCTTACTCTGCATTTCATGATCCTACTGGATATGCTGGCTGCCCGCTGATACGCAGCCAAATTGGCCAGCCATGAAAATATGCAATATTGCTACATTTGGCAGTGAATGGCGCTCTATCATGGGCTCTGCATGATCAGCTATCAGGCCATATGATGCCGACTACCAAAGAGCTTTATTCTATCCAATATATCCACTCTGTGAATGATGGTTGAAGTCCTGGGACTTACCTCGGTGTATACTGATACACTCTGCCAAGTGTGGTACTGTTTGTACGAAGTACGCGACGCGACACCTCACGTGATCATATCGGGAGTTCCGGAGCATCGGCCGGGTCGGAGTTAACCAGAATGTACTTACTCTTGTTGATGACTCATCTCTGAGTTCAACAGAATAAGTTGTAATGAAGTAACCGAGCATCCTTTATGGAAGTTTTGGGTATGTACAGAAAGCTACGGATAATCCGGAGCTGTTCCGATGTTCAAGAGTGTAAAGGGAGTAACCGGAACGAAGTTATTTGGTACTCAACCTGTGAAACAGGGGAAAGTACTATGACTTTAATTCAGGAACCTATATGACATTCAGGAGCAAGCCCCAACCAATGGCATAATTACCTAATCGCACCTGACCCATTATCCAGCCTGTTAGGAATTATATAGATCCAGGATCGCTTTGTAATAGATTAACACATTTAGTATATATAGCCAGCCATTTTGTAGTGTTCCCCAGTGAATGCCCGCCCGAAGGCTAGGACTGGGGTCTCCGAAAGGAGTCTCCAGTCAGAGTCCTGAGGGCAGGAGTGCACTCTGGTGGTACTTTGATTCACAATGTTATATCTGCTTGATGGAATATTGTTGAGACTAAGTTTGTTTGAGTTAAAGTCGGACGTCGTAACCCCGGTTAGTGTGTGAGGCTAACACCATTGCCCCTCTCCACGTTTTAAAGGTTCGACTGAAGGCAACAGCATGGGTCTTCTTGATGAAGGTCCTGAGTATGGTGATATGTTTGTCTCAAGTTCCGTGGAGTGTTGATTTGGATTGCTATATGGGACTTGGAGTCCACACAAATTCGAACTTCGGTTCAAACCCAACCTGCTGGCTCAGTGCCGTTACTTGCTTATAGCTGAGAAGCTCTAAATCTATCATCATTGAGCTCGTCTACATTCATTGACCTAGTCAATTTGTGATACAAGCCTTACTTGATACCATGGGAGTTCCTCTTAGGAGGTTACTTCCAGCAGTACAATTCAATCAAAGTGGTCTCAACCTAGAGCCTTCCTTAGACCTATACCTGTGTCTAATAAGACCCAAACTCGTCGGACTACTTCTGCAGTGGTGAAGAAGTGTTTGAGTGGAATGAGATTCAATTATTGGAGTGGTTTTGAGTAGTGTCTCGCTCCTTGGAGTCAGGCCTCCCTCAAGTCACTTGATGGTTGGGTTTTTGTTTCATTTAGCGCATTTCAGCAGTAGAGCCCGAGCAACCCTTTCACCGCCTTCTGTTCCCTACATGAAGGCACTTTTCACAGACTATATTGCAGCACATCACATTTATGTTGAACGTGATGTTGCAACATTGCCCTTGGTTATTGCGAAGGCAGATCATACTTTTGATGTTTGTTCTATCTTGTGTATATATTTGGTCTTTCCACTCACCTTTTTTACCAGTTCCTAAAACATATGGGTGGAATGAAAGGCAAACGAATTTTTAAAGCAGCCTATACTGTTTTGAATGAGCATAAAGAAGTCCGAGCTCATTCTCTTGCACTCACAAAGTCATTGGGATTTGTCAATGACATGTTCTTGGGTATTCAGCAAGGACTGCGGAACTCAAACAATTTGCCTACTCAAATTCTATACACTGATTCACCTCAATGTGAGTTTTTATATATTTCTATCTAGTATTATCTCACTGGAACCCAGCGGAACGGACTTTCCATGAATCTATCAACAGCTCTCTGGCCAAGGATGTAGAGCCAATTACTGATTGGACTGATCTCCCACCATTTGAAAAAACCCCGGATGTTGCAACTTCTATTTTCTCTGATTCTATGGCCATTGAAGAGATCACCAATGATATTGTTGCAGAAGTCCTTACTGGAAGTTCATCTTCCGAGCTGTCCCTTATTGCAATTGCAATCAAAACAGAACAAAAACCTGGGGAACCGGCCCATCTGGATATAATCCAGGTTTGAACCAAGGATAATATCTATGCCTTCAAAGTATGTCACCCACATCTTATTCATACCAGTTACCAATTCCCCTATAATAGGTTAGAGCACTTACTGAGCGCAGCCATGTATTGCCATCTCTGCGTGCTCTTCTCACGAATCCATCAATAATCAAGATTGGTCATTGTGTGCGCCAGACCCTTGAAACTATTTCAGATGCATTTTCTCTCCCAGAGATGATGAATATTTTGAAGGTTAAAAACGCACCTATAATTGACCTCGGAAAATATGCAAAGCTGAAGGGCCTAGTTGATGATCCATTATTGTCGCCTCATGCTCTAGCTGGAGTTGTACTTCAGAAATCTTTCTCTGTGGCTGGTATCTCCCCTTATCCCTGGTCTAGCAACACCTCTCTAGAGCAGAACAAATATCTCTTTGAAGAAATTGACTGTCAGTCGCAGATCTACCTCTCTCTCAGCCAGCGTGACTCGCTTGGACTGCCCTTGCAGCTTACACAGGCAGCAAAACACGGTCAACTTGTGACACTTGTTCAGGGATGTAAACCTGTTGCAGAGGGTTTAATCATTGGCCACCATGCTGGCTATCTGGATGCAGTCATGGATGATGCAGGGCACACCAAGAGAATCAATGTTTCTGCCTCGCGCTCTCTGGTCGAGATTTCGAAGGTCAGTTTCATTCAATTTCATCAGTTTTGGAAGCTGATTTACTCAAAGGTTATTGTCCCTGGTGCAATCCATTCATTGCACAAGCAGACTATGGAATGGATTTTCACCCACGGAGCAAAACTAGTTGTAGCTACCTCACAGCGTAGAACTCGTGGGGGAAATCCTCCCATGTCAACTGGTTCTCTGTCCCGCACCTTTGCAGTTCCAACCCCATCTATCCCTTCTGAGGACAACACAGATATTCAGCTCACATATGTGTCCTCTTGTGATTCCATTGCGATCGAATTTGAGCACTGGTCTGGGAATAACCCTGAGGACACTGATGAAGCCTCAGAGACCGATTCTGGTGATGACTCTGACACTGAGGAAGATAAGTACGGCCGACTGGCTTTCGAAGTTCAACCAGCAAGTATTTTATTTCATCTTCCTGCAAATATCATTGAACAAGCTGTCTAGGATGCAATGCAAGGAATTGAGGATGATTTACTTGACTTCAATAGACGTGATGTAGGCCCTACACATTTTTTTAGATATCATATTAACCCCATCCTTCAGAGCACTCCCACTGATGTTGCCATGGAGGGTATCAGGCACACCTACAACCTTCTCAATGAAGCCTACCAGGCCCAGAAACTTCCAACCCGTGTACTTGATGATGCCTTCCACTACATGGACCGACTTCTCCGGCTCTTGTCAAAAAAACATTCTGCATTCAATGCTTTTGCTCATGATTTCAGTGAGGCCATCTTCATCCGGGACAAATCAGATGAACTTGCTGTTCGTGTGGTCCTTGAGAAGCATGGGGTTGACTGGGAGTATGCAAAGCGTGCCAAAGCTTCAGCTCTCAACAGATGCATTCGCCGCTATATTCCAGAGCGCACTGTTCTTCTGAAGAGACTAGAGAAGCTGTTTTCAGCATATGCAGATATCCAGTGCACAGCAAAAAAGACACGAGGTTCCTTCTTTTCAGAGGATGCTAAAGAGATGGTCAAACATCTCCTGACAACAGTACAAAAGGGCTATCTTTCAGATCCTGCTGGTATCTCCCTCTATTATTTAATGGGAAAAGACCGTGACGGGTTAAATCTGTACCGCACTGTGCGAGGTACCAATTCTGTCGAAGGGGGCTTCCACATGGCTGTTCGTCGGATTTTTGGCTCATTGCGAGCTTCCCCTGAGCTCGCAGAGTGTTTGCTGATTAATTGGATACTCCGGCGAAATAAAAAGGTATGCAATCTTTCTCATCTGTCTGATTTTCTCGTGAATTTATATATTTAACAGGTTGGGTTTCATAATCGCACAGGAAAAAAATACAAAGGGCACTTTGACATCTGGATGAGAGATGAGATTGTTGAACTTACCATCGCAGTCGGGGCCAAACCTTCCTTCCCTCTTCCTCGTGTCCTTTCCACTCGCATCGCCACATCCGAAACTCTTGGAATCCTCCCCATTTCAACATCTCTCGCTGAAGGCCTTAACATTACTACACTTCCCCGGGCCCATGTCATTGGTCTGCCTCACCACCGCGACCTTCCAGTGCATGTTATGACTCGTCTGTGCACCAAGCCAACAAACCAGCACCGCTATCTGCAGCTTCGTCAGCGCACCCTCTATGCGGTTGTTCCGGTCCATACCCACATGGAGTATATTACCTTCAAGGCTAACATCAACCACTTGAAGTTCAGAAAGGGAGGCAAGTGTTATCCCCCTCACGAGCATTACAAGAATATTGACTTTGTCAAATTGGCCCAATTCTGGAATGAACTCACTTTTGGTCAATCCCGCACAATTACAGACTCGAACCAACAGCTTTATTATAAACTCCCACAGCAGCTGGAAGCTCATCACAAGAAGACCATACTATGGAGTCCAGAGCGATCCACACTGGCTGATGGGAGCAACTTCGCTGCTCGCAAGCCCCTGCTTGACCTTTTGACTGCCAAAGACAACTATGCCAATGCCCTTCCTGCAATCCCTCTTCCGGATGCTGCACCAGATGGAGAACTAGATCTCTCCATTGGAGGTTTGTGCATTTTTATTTTAGGTTTAGGCTATCAAGCACTGACTGTTTTTTTTTTGTTCCCAGCCTCCACTGATGCTAGATCATTTAATTCAATGGCTAATGGCGAATCTAACGACTCTGAATTTGTTGAAGAGGAGCATAGCGACGATTTATCCTCACTCCCAGCCATCACATTTCAAGCCCAAGCATCCACTTTCCAAAATCTGGCCAATCCGCAAGTGGTAGATCCCCATTTGCTTGTGCAGTCCACTGCACCTATTCGTCGGGCACAGCACCAGATCCTGTTGCCTGGTGCTTCTGCGTCAGTTGTTGGCACATCAAAGTCTGCCCCGAGACGTTGTGCAAAATGTGTCAAGCAATACTGCAGGAAACGGCTTGAATCAAGAGGGTTTGAAAACCCGAAATATCTACATAGGGTCGGTTTTTTTTTTTCAGACGGTCGAGGGTACACCCTCCCCCCTACGTAAGCGATTGGTAAGCTGCACGTGCCATCAAATTCCCTTTTCAGGATGTATCCGGTGTACGCAATAATCTATGCCACCTTCGTAAGCTGCTCTTTCCCTTCTTGGCAGGCCTTGCACACCCATCCATCATGCAGATGTTCATCTGTGACACATTATTTCTCAAGGGAGCGTCCAAGAAAACAAAATTAGCTGATTGTGATTGGAAAGCGCGATGTCTCCGGCACGGCAAACAACACCCCCAAACATGATCAGAGGTATCAGTGACTCGTCCTGGCCCAGGAAGAGGCCCAGGAAGAGGTTTAGGTGAGATTGGAGAGTGTTTTATGCCTCCTCAGGCGGCCACAAGGTTCAAATGTTCATTTGCATAAAAGGGTATATAATTTTTTTTTCACGGCCGAAGGGACCCCCCACCCCCCCACCATATATGGAAATTTCTTATCTTCGGACCCTCTTGGCTTGAATGCCCGGGGAAGGGTGGCCAGAGGCTTTGCAGGTGCCCACATCCTCTTCTGATGCAGGGTGAAAGGCCCCGCATTTCGGAGGAGATGATAATTGCATACCTCACAGAGCAAGATCGACAGCGCGCAGGACTGGTGTAGATCATTGTGTAGTGGTGAATTATTTTTAGCCTCTTGGCCTCGCTCGAATACATCTTTTATGCAGTAAGTTACAGTATACATACATCAAGAGGTACCCACCTCAGAAATTTGGCACACTAGGTATAAAAACTGACTTAAGCTCCTTGACCCCCCTCCCTCCCTCTTTACCTAAGCATTACATAAGCACACGTGCCTTACAGAAGCGGTAATTTCGTTCAATTGTTCTCAGCATTGAATTTATTTGAAGTAATTATTCATCGTACTGAAATAAAAAGAGTTCGGCACCTAAAAGTGCCCCTTATCTCCTGCCACCTAGCATGATGCTTTTTTGCAAGCCCTTCCGCCAGCATCTATGCGGCACTCGTCATTGCAGTACCACTCGGATAGTTTTCAAGCCTGCACAACACAAATGAAACTTGGAAGAGATTGAGCTGTGTGCAGTGAGTCTGTAAACACAAACCTTGGAGCCACAAGCCGGGCCAGCGTATTCAACCATTTCTATGTTACCAAGTTTCGGTGCAATGCGGGTCAGCACAGCCGTGGCCTTCGCCTTCTTCGTCTGATGCGACGACAGCGCACTGGGCACCCCTCGTTACCCTACACGGGCCATGCCGCATACAAGACTTCTTATGGGCCTCTGAATCCGTGCCAACCTCATCAGCAGTGATCTTGGTGGCGGGCACAGTACTGTCGGCCAATGTGGGAGGTGTACTGAGGTGTATGTGCTTGGCATCGATGTCGATCGCATTGGAGTCGAATTGGGATGAGACAAACTTGCTCCCCGAGTGCCCATGGCCACCCAAAGAAAACTAAAAAAGATAATTTTTATTATTATTGTCTGAAACGTGTTTTTGAGGTGTCCCGCAACTTTTTCCAAAAAGTGAAATAAGGATCTCAGACCCCCCCCTCCCCTCTTACCTAATGTCTCGGCATTCTCCGGCGGGTACCCCTTGACATACATACAAGTACAGGTATATTACGACCACTTTGAATCAATGTGCATACGCTAAGCAGTGCAGCTGGCAAGGAGCCTGGTGCGAGGTGATTTAGAATGATGTCAAAGCTGGAGACACGCACTTTAATTAATTGAATTTGGTGGCCGGCGGGCACCGCAAGGGAGACGGAGCGAGCAGCGAGGGTGGCCGAGCATCGCAGCCGTGTTGATGCCAATGATGTGGCAGCATTAGCGGGCAGCCGTGTGAGCAGATCATTTTATCTTGATTTCTATTCGCTGTGCGCGATGTCCGCTTGGGGCCGTGCCAGTGCCGTGCCTCCGGATGGACATGGGATAAGCTGTCATCTTGAAAACGCCTCATGTACCAAACGGGGTGTTACCAACTGGCAGTTCCAATTGTGGGACCACGTCAGTATAATATATCCTCCTCCTCCTCCTCCATCAAGATAAATCAAGCTGGCGGAAATGTTTTTCCCGTCGCTATGGTGAGTTTGGACCTTAGATTTCTCACACACATGACCTACGGAGTCTCTTGAATCTCTCTCTCTTTTCTCACTTGAAAAAACCCGTCTCTCCACAGACATAGTACATGAGCCTTCACGGATGCGTCTCAACATGTTTTCTAACCTACACGTAGTACTGATGAAGAAAAAACCTCTGGTAAGGTTATAATTCCCAAGTGGTCAACTAGCTAGGTTGGTCAACTACCTAGTCCCATATAGTACCCCCCTCGAACTCACCCATCTGGTTTTCTGACCTCCTCGGACGATGAAAATTAGATAGGCCCAAATTTACATAAAAGAGGTTGGTGTATTTTTCAGGATTCCCGCCTACCTCTTGTGGCGGCTTGAAAGCAAGAGCGTCACACCGTGACACCGTGACCTTCCCTCTCCCGTCATCGCCTTCCGCCCGCGTCCTGAATGGCAGGCGCCTCACGCACGGAGCTGCTCCAGTGGCTCAATGAGCTGCTGCAGCTGAACTACACCAAGGTCGAGCAATGCGGGACGGGCGGCGCGTACTGCCAGGTTATCGACTCTATCTACCCGGGCGGCGTCCCCATGGCGCGCGTCAAAATGGCCGCGAAACTCGAATATGAGTATGTGGGGAACTACAAGATCCTGCAAACCGTTTTCAAAGCGAAGAAGATCGACAAGCCGATCCCGGTGGAAGGCCTAATGAAGTGCAAGATGCAGTGAGTCTTCGGCGGAAGGGGAGGGGCTGATTAGCGCTGATATTGCGGGGCAGGGACAATCTGGAATTTCTGCAGTGGCTGAAGAAGTTCTGGGATGCGAATTATAGCGGGGAGCCGTACGATGCGGTCGCGCGGCGGAAGGGCGCGCCGGCGGAACCGCCCGCGACCCTCGCGCCTGCGCGCAGCACCACCACTGCCTCAGCAGCCGCGCGTAGGGGGGGTGGGCGGACGCCCGTTAGTGGGCACCGTGCGACGACCCCGAGCGGGATGGCCGTGCAGGTGCAAGCGCTGCAGGGCCAGGTGGACGAGCTCACCACGCACCTCGAGGGATTGGAGAAGGAGCGCGACTTTTATTTCGCGAAGGTGCGTCCTCCCTCCGTCTGCTCTCCGTCGTTTCCCCGAGTACATGCGGTGCACTGAGGGCAACGATTTGTAAAGCTGCGGGACATCGAAATGCTTGTCCAGGCGAGGCTCGAGGAGCTTGAGGGAGCGGGCGCGGCGGACGACGAGACGCTGCTGCAGATCCAGAAGATATTGTATAGTACTGAGGTGAGTGCCTTTGTCTCCTCTTTCCTCCTCTTTTCCTCCCTCCCGCTTTCTTTCCTTGGGGCGGAAGGCTCGCGCTGCGAGATTCCTTCGATGGTATTTCATAACCTTCGACGGCGTTCCGCGGCGCTTCTACGCATCCCCGCACCACGCACGCGGTACCCATCGTGCGTACATTGCCCTCGTTCGCGCCCGCACGTCGCGCGTTGCTGCCGCATACGCTCCCTCGATGCGCGCACGTAGCGCCCATCTCTATTCGTGGGAGTACTCCCGCATACCACGCCTCCATCTTCCTTCCGCCCAGATTCTCTGCTTTGAACCTACTCTCCGAATCTCCCCTGCTAAACAATACTGAGCTCCACACCAGGATGGCTTCGAGGTCCCCGAGGGCGGCGTCGTCGACGAGGAGGAGACGTTCTAGCTGGTGTGAAGGCCCAAGTGCGTACGGCTCCTCTTCCTCTTGAATTCTGCGGGGCCTCCTTTTTTTCTGTGGGATCCGTGCGCGCGATGCCAGTCTTTGTCGCGACGGCGCGCGCGTGTGCGTCGAGCGCCTCCGCTTCCCTTTTAACCACTCTCCTGCTCCTCGCGCATCCAGCATCGCTAACGCCCCCGCACAGACTCGTGCCCCCGCCCGCCTTCGGTTGCCTGCCCAGGCCCGCGCCCGCACCCGCACGCACTCGCTCACATGGAATCCACACCGCCCCGACTTCACGCACGCACGCTTCCTCCCTCGCATTCGCTCGGATCCACATAGTACATATCCGCACACGCTCTACACGCGCTTCCTTGTTGTTACATGTAGATGTGCGCACACCAAAATCTATCTTCGTCTTCCCTTCGGCGTCCTCTTCCCTACTTCAGAATGAGGATTTCGCGCGCGTGCGGCGGGAAATCAAGACACGGCCGGCGGACCCCGCGCCCTCCTATTTGTTTCGTCCCGTGGCAAGACTTTGTGCGGGGCGAACGAGATAACTCTCCCTGAGCTGTTCACCTTTATAGGGAGACTAGATGCCGACATCTACGGGAGCACAGGTAAGGACGAACGGCCCAGTGGCGGATGGTCCGCACCCGCAAAGGATAGATATGCACAAATGAAGTGACTACTTCTGCGGAAGACGCTCGTTCGAATCGAGCCTGGGCCATGAAGTGCTTGTGGTTGCCTTTTTTCGGGGCAAAGTCAAGTTCGGTTCGGATCCGCTCCGCGGAATGAATGCCAAAAATATTATGTGCGGTAGTTGGGTTCCTCTACCGTGCGGCATAACCAGTCCTCCTGGGTAAAACGAAAGAAATGCAGAACGATGATTATGATAGTGGGCCGGACGAAAAACGGACAGTTTTCTGTTATATGGCTCGGGCTCAAATCGAACGAGGGTCTCCCGCAGAACCAAATTTATGGGCGTATCATTATATGCAGGGGCGGACCATCCGCTACCGGGCCTTTTCCTCCTACCTCGAAGCCTCAATAAATCTTTACAATCTATGAAATGGTATAGGATACATTATGAGTCATAATTTCATCAAATTTTACTCCACAATGAGAAGAGATGCTTTGTTACAAATATGAGGAGCCAGCGCGCGGTATTGAGGGCAATAATGCCCGCGCCAGAATGAGTCTTGGGAGGGACCTCCTCGACGATGGCGCGGCTAGGTCCCTCCGCAGAGCTAGACCTTACGTTGCAGATCACCTCGACTGACCTCCCGGTCGCTAGCCGACGATTTGTCTCGGCGGTGCCGAGGCGGCTTACAACGGCATGATCTCGGCCCCTAGCCCCAAATAGACGCACATAGGCCGGCCTGCCGGCCGCTAGATCATGCCGCGTCTAGGGACCCGCTGAACGCAGCGATATAAAGTGACGGAGAGCTGAAACCCAGTTCGGCATATTTCACGCATCAGAACTAAATATCCCTTTTTCAGACTTATGTTCTTGAACTCATTGATGCCACCGCCTTCAATAAAGACGGTCCCGCACTTTGCGAGCAGTTTGAAGATGGATCGCATTCAGCAGTACAACTGCGCCGTCATCTTCTTCGTTACCGATGCCGACGGTGGGAGCAAGAAACGCGGCATTCTCCTTGGGAAAAGTGACCCTACTTGTACCACTTTTTTGACGCGCGGATGCTCATATATTGTGTACTTTCAGTTGATCCTCGGTGACTACTTCAAGGTATATCCCTATGCGAGGGAAATTGCAGAATCCGCGATAGGACTTATCGGTTGGATCAACAATCACGAGAAGGTCTGCAAGATATTCGACGGTGTCCAGGCGCAGCTCACCAAAGAGCGCACCAACAAGATCATCGTTGATCAGCCTCAGCACCACCTAAGCACCGATGGAACTAAAACCTAGTCAAGTCCGAGTCACGTGTCAGTTCAAGTTCAAGTCACAGCGAGTCAATGCTCACTCAGCAGCTCACTAAGCAACGAGTCAGTTTCAGGCCAAGTAGAGTCAGTGCTCAGTAAGGTGTATTCTATTAACTCAGTTGGAATTACCGTGATTCAGTAGTAGTCATTTTCCTTAGTTGTGCTCTTTATCATTAGCGTTGTAAAGTAGTATAAATTGGGCTCATGTCCTACACTATTGACAAGTTTTCTTCCTCGCATTTAAGCGCCCATTAAGCGCTTGGTGTGACCAAGCAACCCTCCAGACTAGTTTCCTTTAGTTTGCTATCGTATTCGCGGTCTTCGTCGTCGCCGCGCGGCCCTTCGTCGCCAGTCCTAGTTGTCCCCGCCCAAGTCCTAGTTTCCATTTTGCTTTAGTTGCCACCTCAGTACAGTCCTAGTTCCCAGGTACAGCTCTTGTGACACTCCTAAACGGGTGTTGGAACGAAGTCAAAGCCAACTCGCACTTACACCAACTCTTCGGTCTTCTAAACCAATTATGAGAGAAAAGGTATTTTAGCTTTGCCTTTTGTTTGTTGCATTTACACTCTCAGAAGCACCGACGGCGTATCATCGTTCTGGCTTACCTCCTCGCCAATCTGACTCGTTGGACCCCTTTGTTGCCTTCATGCGACTCCTGATTTTGCAGGACTATTTACGGTTTGCCGTGATGCAGAGCCGAGGCGCAATCATTGCTGCCCAAGTCGGGGCTGCCAAATCCACGGAAAAGCAACGTCTGGAACAGGAAACGGTATCTTACTGTGACCTCATTGGGTCTCACGCGTTTTGGTCCGGCCTCACTAGCGTCGTCGAGGACCTTGAACCGATCTGTTACGGGACTAATATTAGGATTCAACGCGTGCTGACCAAGTTCTCTTGACCTTGGCCAGGGTCTATCTTCATTTCGTCGATCATCCGGAAACTGCTGTATCGTCCGCTTTGGTGAAGCGCATCGAAAAGCGTTGGGCTGATTATGATCAGCCGCTGTACTTAGTTGCGCTAATCTTTAACCCATTCGAGGGTCTGTCGTGCTTCGGGCCGAAGGCTGATTTGATCACTTCAAATTGACTTCAAAGCTACTTCGCTCGTCGTCCATGTAAGCCTCTTACTCCATCCCTTAGTGCAGCCGCTGACTTCCTGTCCCAGCTCTATCACCGCATGATGGACTACCCCGAGAACGACGATTCCGCCGCGGTAAGAGCGGAGAAAGAACGCCTTGTCGCCCAAACGATGTGGGAATATCTCTCATCGACAGAAGGTTTTTAAGGTTTAAAGAAAGCCGGGAAGAGTTTGAATCTACAATGGTATTTTTGGCATATCGGGCTATACATTGATCTGACATTTCGGGCGCAGGGTAAAGATCCTGTTGCGGTTTGGACGGCGCTCCAGAGTTCTGGTTCCTGCAAGGAACTCGCCCAATTCGCTATCTTGGTTCTCATGGTCGTTATCAATCAAGCTGCCTGTGAACGGGTGTTTTCGCAGGTAATGAACGACGACCCCGCATCAAAGGTCGGATATTGCGCTGCTTCTTTAGTACACTCATTCAAATTTTAATACAGGCCAACGGCGGAATCCAGGACGCCCACCTCCGTGAAGGCCCGAATCCGATGCGCGACAAGCGCAAGAACCGCTCCTCGGTCGACAAACCCCTGACTGTCCCATATGCATGCTATCGAGACCTCCTAGAAGATCAGGATGACGAGGACGAGGGCGAACACGACCGCGCTCTGGTGTCTAGTCCTGCGACATGGAAAGTTGAGATGGCAAAATGGATCGCCTCCGTTCGGGAAGCTGATGTGATGGAAGTGGAGGACCCTCCGTCCGAGTCGGAATCGCCCAACATCAAAGTCAGCAATCGCAAGTGGTTCAAAACTTCGTTCGCCGTTCTATTTGGTGGCCCCGACGCAAAGCGAGACTCACCACTCGGATTCAGGCGCAGCTGATGGAGGCATTGGCAGACGCTGAGGAGGATGCTCGTATGGAGGATGAGGACGGAGATCCCTTCTGAGGATGAGTACGACCCGTAGATGTGTCTTACGTACCGCTACCTACAAAATCTAGATTATTTCCTAAAATAGAATTAATTAAGGCCTTAACCGCGCCCTTAAGCCTTAAGGGTCCCCAGCGCGATCCCTTAAGCCTTAAAGGCCAACACTGCTTTTGCCTCGAGGGCTGCCATGTACCTCTTAGTTCGCTGTCCTCACCGGAGGCTTGGGACGCGACTCACGATGATTTAGACGTCACGGCGGCCTGTCTGCCTTGGCGACAGCACGGGCGCAGGTCATCGAACTCTCGCTTGTCGGCACAGTTACGGCATGGCGCACGGTTCATTGATGTAAGATTTTGAGATGGGAAGCGCCACTCCTTTGTCGGCGCGTCAGGCCGTGATTAATCTCATGAACCCCAGATATACATTAAATAACACCCTATTCCAGTCGTTGAACGTGCCATCGCGTTGAGAACTTGGTATCAATCTACGATGGGAACTTGTCGACTTGGGAAGACCATCTCTGCATCCGAGGGTCGGGGTGAGAAATGGGCACCTACAATGCACCCGGTGAAGAGGAACCGAGCCTGGATCAGTAGCAACAGCGGAGCTGGGGAGGATTTATACGACAACCTTGCGAGTGTCGACAGCCTATGGGGGTAATAGCCATCTTCGTCACTTCGCTTATTTTCACGAGACCTCGTCACTTTGATCGCATTTAGGGAAAGTTCGTTACTTCCGATGATTTTCTGTGAAAGTTCGTCATTTTAACTCGGCACGTTCAAGAACCTGGAAGCATCGGCCATCATTGGTCCTTCGGCACAAGGCAGGGCGGGTTTTTTCATATAGAGACCTTACCCTAACGCTAACTGCTAACCATAACCCCTAACCCCTAACCTCTAGCCTCTAACCACCTAACCCGAACCTAACCGGCCACGCTCGGCACACTGCTGATACCCATCATCTCCTGATGCGCTGAGGAGTTGCCGTGTAACAAACAACTCACGAACTTCCCCAAAAAGGCACCTTGATCAATATCCGGACTCCGTGGGAGAACATGATGCTGTCATTATATGTAAATCAGGCTCTTGCCCCCCGACATCAACGATCTATTACTGACTTATGCCCGCAAAATGCTAAATCCTGACAGTGCCATAACATATAAATCTGCATCCCAGGCTGTGGATTCTTCCCCTTTCCCATCCTCAAGATGCCCCGCAAACCTACCATTATTGATATCCACCTGAACAGCATTGTAGCCTGTTTCAATGCCATTCTCCCGGTGCTGAACGAGCTTCACGATAGTTTTGGAACTCCTTTCATCCAGGCCATTTCAAACACAACCCTCAACCTAATTTCCACCGTGCAGGTAATAGAGAAGAGTACCCTATACTCTCACACTGACTGAGCCTTCCAGAATGTGAAAAACAACAAGGACGAGTGTGTTCAGCTAATGCACAACATACATAAAATTCTGTTTGCTATTGTCATGCTTCATATGCAATCTGAGCCACAAGGGTCCCTTGCACCTTCTACTTTGGATCACATTGGAACATTCACAAAGTGAGTGTCTCCGATGCTACCGGAGCTTGTAAATTCAGGATAGTGTAGCACACTGCACAAGATACAGACATTCTTAGAAGGGCAGCAAGAGAAGAACAGTATCAAGCACTTTCTTCGGCAAAACGAGATGAGGGCCCTCCTCAAAGATTGTCGGGCAGGATTACAGCAGACTTTGGAGGTGTTCAAGGTATGCTTTATGCCAATGTCTACTTGAGCCCATTTGAATTCCGGGGGAAAATCAGATTGAGAGCGGGGACACAATGTTGACATATGCTCTCAAAATGCAGGAAACAGCGCAAAAACTACATGAGGAACTCCTCGAGTTGATTTCGAACATGACAGAAGGAAGTTCGGACAAGTCATCCTCTGTATACCAGAGTGTCACTGGCTCCCAAAATAGGTACCGGAATCTGTTGGACATGAACCTGCTCATTGATCATCTTTGAAAGCTTGATTTCTTTGAGTCTGTTGCCAGCCAAACCAAAGATATTTCATGGGCGTGAATCAGAGCTCCATCAAATTGTTCAAACTTTCAAGCATAAAGAACCACCCAGAATCGCAATTCTTGGGACTGGTGGAATCGGCAAAACAACCCTTGCCAATGCCGCGCTCCATCACCCAGACATCAGTGCAGACTATGAAACCAAGATTTTTGTGGCCTGTGATTCAGCTACCACCAGCATTGAACTGGCAGCCTTGGTTGGATCCAATCTAGGGCTAAAGCCAAGGAGGGACCTCACAAAAGCTGTTGTCCAATATTTTACTCTTGAACCACAGTGTCTCTTGGTGTTGGACAATCTGGAAACCTCATGGGAGAAGATTGAGTCACGTGGTGGGGTTGAGGAGTTTTTGTCTCTCCTTACTGATGTACAATAGCTTGCACTGATAGTAAGCATATCTGAATACTGTAATTCACTTTCTGATTTTAACCAGATAACAATGCGGGGTGCAGAACGGCCAGCCAAGGTCCGCTGGAGCCACCCGTTACTGACACCTTTGAAGCCCTTATCCAATGATGCGGCTCGACAGATGTTCATTGACATCACAGATATTGTCCATGATGACCATGAAATAACTCAGCTCCTCCAGCTTACAGATAACATGCCTTTGGCAGTTGATCTTTTGGCTCATCTAGTTGACTATGAAGGCTGTTTCAATGTCCTGGACCGCTGGAAGACGGAGAAAACATGCATGCTTTCGGAAGGCTATGACAAGAGCTCCAACTTGAACTTATCAATTGCTGTTTCACTTTCCAGTCCTCGAATGACATCTGGGGCTAAAGAACTATTGAGTCCTCTCTCGATTCTTCCGGATGGTCTTTCAAACGTAGAGCTTCTCCACAGCAACCTCCCCATTTGTGATCTACTGACATGCAAAGCCGTGCTACTTCAAACATCTCTGGCATACAACGATAACATGCGGCTCAAGGTGCTGGTTCCTATCCGGGAGCAGGTGCAGCATGTGCATCCACCATCACCAACCCTGGTCCAGCCTCTTCGAAAGCATTTTCATTTGCTCCTTGATTTGTATCGAACCCATTTCGGAGTGCAGATAAATGGGATGGCTGATCAAATAAATTCCAATCTTCGCAACATCCATGACATCTTACTGCCAAGTCTCCATCCGGACAACCCTGAACTCGTGGAAAATATTTATTGTGTGCTCTCTTTCAACTCTTTTAGACGGCTTGCTGGACATGGTCGGTCTGCATTGATGGATCACATCCCACGGCTATTGCCTCAGCTACATGATCCTAGGCTGGATACCAATTTTACCATGGAGGTGCTCCTGACAGCAAATCATTATCCTGTTTCCAATCCAGACATCCTCATTGACCGAGCTGTCCATGGCTTGGCAAATTTAAATGATGCAGCACTTGCTTGTGAGTGTCGGATCTTAATTTGTTCATTATGATCCTGATAATAATCTCTTGGAAGCTAAATTCTATGATGTTGCTGGAGGGTATTATGACAACCGGAGAAACAATATCGTAAAGAGTCTGCAATTTTTTGATGAATCCCTTACATTGGCCACAAGCTGTGCAAATGTCCAGCAGCAGGCTCGCACATTAAATAGTCTTGCTCTAACAAAGCGTGCCATTGGTGATTATTCAGGGGCCCAAAGACATGCTCGTGAAGCACAAAGGATGTCACAGATCTGCGGAAATGTATATCAAGAAGCTTTCGCGCTGAATAGTCAAGCATCCTGCTGTTTGAATCTGGGCAACAATAAAGCTACAATTCCATTATGTCAAGAAGCAAGGCAGCTTTTGCAGTTGTGTGGCATGGAGCATGGGGGACTATATCATAGCATGATGGCCACTGAGGCCGCTGCTTATTGGAAGAAATCAGAGTACATCAGTGCTCACAGCATGTACACGAGGATTGCAAAGAGCAGTACAGCTAACAAAGACCCCTGGAATTTGCTTCTGGCCTCATCAATATTGCCGAGATTGATTTGGTGACTGCAATGCCTGAAACCGATGTCTATTCCAACATCAAAAAGGCGCAGGAAATATTCACTGCTATGCGGGTCCCTTCAGCCATTGATTACTGCCAAATGGTGTTGGCAGATCTGAAGCTCAGAGAGGGGAACACTGCTGACGCGGCAATCCTATTCCAGGAGAGTATGAATTCCCAGCGGGGTAAGGACGCTAGCACTGTGAGTTATGCTCTGGAAAGGCTTGCCAATATTCGCTGCTGGCCCTCTGATGAAATTATGTGGTCCTCGAGCTGGGCTGTGGTATATCTGGCTTATGCCAAGAAGGCAAAGTGGAAGGTTGAACTTTACAAGGCACTTCAATTTTTGGGGGATGGGTTCATGTTGCAGGGGGATGAACACACAGCACACAGTCTCTTTGCAGTAGCCCTAGAGGCATTCACAGAGATGGATATTCATCGCAGCCGAGGGAATTGCATGCTCCGTCTTGGTGATATTGCAAAAACGAGAGGGGATCTCGTCGAGGCAGTCAGACTGTGGACAGATGCTCGCCCACTGTTTGAACGGTCATCGCAAGCAAACGAGGTTGCCAAAATTGACACCAGACTTGCTGCTGTTGACGCGGATAGTCGGCAGCAGCACGAAGGGTCATTGCAGATTCTCAGCTGCCTGGATGCACCGATGACATCTTTGGACACTGCGCTTGATCAGTTGAATATCGAAGTAGCGAAGGATACGGATCCCAGTACAGAACCAACATATGCTCCTTTCTAACTTATAGTCTCTCGTCTTCTCTACACCGCTTTTATTTATATTTCTGTAGTTTTTCGATCTTCCTTACCACAATGCCTATCTCAATTCTATTTACTGATTTATTTCCCGGAAGCAAAACGTAAAATGCAGTAGTGAACTTCAAGACCGATATGAATTGAATGCCTCCACATTGCGAAGTAAACACCCGAGCTCCCTATCAACATCGTCAACTGCAGTAACGTTTGCACCACCTAAAGTTAGTGGGCAGCATGATCATCGTGAACAGGCCCGCGCATGACGCGCGGAAGCGAGACGCCCACTTCCACCTCGTGGTCCCGCGCAGCGTCACGGCCGTCTTCCGCGGGCGTGGCACGACTCCCCCGCCCCAGCGCGAGTCACCTAATCTCCAAGGAGACAATCGTCTGCGCCGTCGCGTTCCGCGTGCTAAGGCATCGGCTGGGATCTCCCTGCGACTTAACAGCTGCATGTGTATCCATGAAAACGCATTAATTTCAGCTGTTTTCGATGTAAATGATCGCGAGCCACCGCCAGCGGACCTCGCGCCCTCCTATTTGTTGTACCCCACAGCGGTAAACAAATTACGAGTACTCCGGAGCGCGGCAAGATTTGGCGGGAGCAGCGGCGGGGGTCGCGCGAACGAGATAACTCTTCCCGAGCTGTTCACCTCTATAGTATAGGGAGATTCCGACATCTGCGGGAGCACAGATAAGACAGAAAGGCCCAGTGGCGGATGGTCCGCGCTCGCACAGGATAGGCGGGTATCATGAAAATGACTACTTCTGCGGAAGACGCTCGTTCGAATCGAGCCTGGGCCATGACTCGATCGATCGTTTTTTTTGGAGGGTCAAAGTCAAGTTCGATTCGGATGCCTTAAAATATTACGTGCGGTATTGAGTTCCTCTACCGCGCGGCATAACCAGTCCTCCTGAGTAAAACGAAAGAAATGCAGGACGGCGATTATGATAGTGGGCCGGACAAAAAACAGACAATTTTCTGTTATATGGCTCGGGCTCGAATCGAACGAGGGTTCCCGCAGAACGGAAATTAGGGAAATATTATATGCAGGGGCGGACCATCCGCTACCGGTCCTTTTCCTCCTACCTTCGATCCCTTGATAATTCTGCAACGTACAACGTTGATTTGTACTAGTACGTACGTAGTGTGTGGAACTCCGAAATCGAAGACTGGTAGCAGTCGAGCTGCCTCTCCCTCCTTGAAAATAAAAAAGCCTAAAATCACATCGTCGATGACTCGGGCTCGACTCGAACGAGCGTGTCTCGCAGGAGAGAGAAGGCGGTCATTTATTCGTTGCGAGTGCGGACCATCCGCCACCGAGCCTTTCTCTGCTTGTCATTTCCAGAGCCAAGTGTGTAACCCCCAGACTACAGAATACAATTTAAAGCATTTGGGATTCAGTACATGTACGGACCATACGCGCCCGCGCCCGGCGTCCCTTCTATCACAACAATAGCAATACAATCAAATGCTCGATGGGGAGCGCAGTACGGAAAGTCGCACATCGCGAGATGATCGGAGCCCAGATCCACCTTCTAAAGAGACGGGTTAAAAAGGGATGGTACGAAAGGCGAATCCGCGGATCGAGAGGAAGTAGATCGGTGGTCCTGCAGCGGCCGGAGGGAGCGCGGACTAGCAGACGAGGGATTACGCTGTTATCGTGACGCGGACCTGGTGGTGAGTCGAGCGCGGGGAGGGGAACGCGCGGAGAAGGGCGTGGAGCTTGGCGCTGCCACGGCTCTTGTGCGGGGCTCCGGGCAGGTGGGGCGCGGAGAGAGACGTGGGGTCGTCGCTGTCCGCTGTGGAGTCGGGGGGCGAGGCGAGATGCCCATGCCGTGTGCGCTGGAACATGCCCCCGGCGCTGCTCAGCCGGAACGACACCTCGACCTCGAGCGCCGCGCTCAGCCCCGCGTGGTGCGCGAGCAGGTCCGCCTCGGTGACGCCCAGCTCCCAGTCAAGGACGTCGAGGAACTCGCGCTCGATGCGCCCCACGTCGCGCGTGTCGAAGACCCCCGAGTACAGCGCCCAGTGCGTGTTCTTCAGCGCGCTGTCGTGCGTGTACTTCGTCGCTGCGATCAGCGCGCCGAGCCACACGCGCTCGCGCGCCCATTGTTCCTCGTCTATCGACAGGTGCGGGCGCACGCGCATGACGTAGACGAGCGCGGTGAGGACCGCCGCGGGCGCCACTTCCGCGCGGGCGATAAGGGTAGACACGAAGAAGACGAATTTGGTGTGGAAGCGCGAGCGCGGGCGGGTGCGCTTATGCGTGGGCTGCGTTGTGATGTTGCAGCGGCCCATGGCGACGTCGATGGTCTCGGCCACGCACTCGACGATGTAGTCTAAGAGATGAGTGAGATGATAAATGAGAGAGCGTCCGGGGAGACTCGCCGATGACGGGGCGCGAGAGCTTCATGTCGATGAGTTCGATCAGGAGAGGCGAATGGCTCGCGGGGTCGACGAGCGACGCGGCATGCACACGGCCGCCCGTCGCGCAACTCGAGGCGGTCGTGCTCGTCGTAGAGCTCGAAGATGAAGACGAGTCCGAGTCGGAGGCAGGCGAGCTCATGGAAGTCGAAGCAAAGACGAATCGGAGGCAAACAGGCAAAGCACGAGCATTTGAATCTTCTGCGGCGGGGGTACCTGTGGAGGCCTAGTGTATGGCAGCGGGCAAGCGGCGGGCACCTCTGATGGGGATCTGCCGGAGTCAATGGAGGTCAGCCTGATTGGGACTAGTGCTGTGCTGCCCGTCAGCGCCGCTGAGTAAGCGGGCGGTCTCTGGCGCACAGATTTCCCCACCGGAGGCCCGAGCTTCTGCTTCTTGCCTTTTCGTCTTAGTGCATGGATGATACTGAACGGTCAGTGAAAAAGAGGAATTTCGTCGTCAAACCTGTACAAAAGTGTGATAGAATCAGCCTGCGAGAAAAAGAGGGGGTGGCCTGGCCTCGCCTCGAACGAGGGTCTCCAGTAGATCGAGACCCGGGTGCATCAGGTTCTTGATATACTGTGCGGGTGCGGGCAGCGGGGTTCAGCGGCGTCATTCCAGTCCACCGTCGAGCTCCGCATCTCCATGCATGGCTGGCAAGATTTTAAAAACCGTCCTTCTCGCCCTCGCAACCTGGTCAAATCAGTTATCCTTCTGAGGGAATCGACGGTGACCCGGAGATGCAGAAATGTTTGGACTCGCCAGGCCCTGCATAGTAATATCAACGGAATATAAAGCTCCCACCGACATCATCGACACTCACCGCACCAAAAAAAAAATCAACAATCTGCGGCAAACAAGACCCGGGCCCGAATCGAACGAGCGTCTCCTGCGCACGGCAAGTCGTACACACACCGCGCGCAGGCGCGAACCATCCGCCACCGGACCTTCCTCTCTGAAGGACGAGCCTCGTGAAGTCAGTAGCCGTCTGTGAGTGTTGAAAGTGGGAGGAAACACACCAGCGAGTATTGCGGTGAGTGAAGCATCTGGTTCATATTGGGACTCATCGCGCAGTAGATTGAGACCTAGATCACGAGGGAACCTCCCGGGGCTTTCGAAGAAGAAACAGACGCAGACACGGCGTACATGCATGTCGGCCTCCAGTTCGGCCCGCTCGGAATCGTGCGCGACGCGAGGCAGCAAGTGGCAAGTAAGCAGTTCGATGGGGAAATGTGGCCGGGCGAGATGACCGCGGCTGTCGAGGGAGGGGTACGGCCCCAGGTACAAGCAGGACGTCAGGATTGCCACCGGGCGATTGGCAGGTTATTTAAGGATTGTGGGATCTGAGGGGAAGTGTGAGCCATACTTCCGCCAGATAATCAATCAAGTACTGGCCGGGACTTTAGAGGTGCGTTCCCTCAAGTAGGCGGCGGCCAGAAAGCGAGCAGAGAGATCAACTACATAGCTTGATCCGCCCCCGAAGATCGAGTATTGCGAGCGAAAGAGACTGGAATCAGAAGGTGTGTATGAGTGGGAACACCGAGATATTACGGATAGTGATGTACGAGCACGATCCTGACGGAATATCCGGCTTCGGTGGAGTGCAAAATAGCAGTGAGCCCAGAGCGGACCAAGCTACCTCAGGAGTTTACAAATGAAGGCACATCGGGCCCGGTCACAGTGAAGAGCACGGCGAATGACGAGAGTCCAGATGGAAGATCTAGTAGAGGGGCATTTGGTCCTAGTCGGCATGCAAAGCTTCGAAGTGCAAGAATTGGCGAGGAAATTGACTCCGGTGGAGTATAGAAGCACGGATGAGTCGAGGACAGGTCAGAAATCTAGCTGAAGTTCTGAGTCAAAAAGGCGAGGAGCCGTGGTGGTGATGGTAAAAGCGAAAGAGGCGAGCAGTGTGGTCCTGTTTGTCGGCCTCCCGAAACGGGACTAACCCTAACCCTGTTCTTTTTGCCTCTTTCCTCTCAGCGCCATCAAGGCCGCGATGAACGTTTTGCTCCGTTCTACCATGCAACTCTTCCTCAGGTCGTGCTACTCCCGCTATATCGCGGTGTCTACTTGCGCTGCTCGGAGCTGGCTATGTAGCCCCGATTGACTCGGAGACCATCGGCAGACTCGACTCAATATCGCGCAGCGGAGTGCCAGCGACGTAGCAGGCGCAGCGCCATGCGTCAAATACTCTAATCGCAAGATTACCGGTAATGCCTGCTCGTCTACGTCCCGGGGCCCTGGAATTATTCAATCTCGGGAGTCGACTAGAGTCTTGACAAGTTGTGAGGCTATTTCTCGGCACACGATTCCGAAGCTCGCATCTGTCATCATCCAGGTTTCTCTCCCTCCTTTGCGCGTTCGCCTTCGTTCCACCGTCCTGCGCTGACACCAATGGATATACCACAACAACGGCGGCGGCGCTCTCCACAGCACCGCAACCGACTGGCGATTGTGCGGTAAGCTTACAGACACTCCTTCGCCAACTTCGTGACGACACTTGGCCTGCGTGTAGGTAGATGGGATATTTCTACTCTCAGCAGGGACTTCCGCGTACGTTCCACAATTTTCACGACAACATACACGTTCACGGCTTATCAGGATCGGAGGTATGAAAGAAAGACCCGGTGGCGGATGGTCCGCACCTGCACGGAATACGCCCAATGAACGCTATGCGCAGGAGGTGCTCGTTCCAATCGAGCCCGGGCCATGATGATGTTGTCCCTGTGACTATTTTTCACTCTCGTGTTTATTCTATGCGGAGGTAGCTCGTCGCGCAGGAATGAGAGGAAAGGCCGCTTCGGTTCACGGGCTTGCGTTTGCGCTTTATCATTTTTGGTTGGACTGCGGTAAGTCCGCTTCGAGCGCTCAAATAGAAGGCTGCAGAAAGATGTTACCTGACTTCACCAGGTTGAGGGGGATGAGGCAAGGCCCTGCTGGCGGATGGTCCGCACCCACACCATTATGAAAAGAGCGGAAGTATTTCACGCGGGCTCCTCGTTCGATTCGAGGGCAGGGCCATTACATTGGATAAGTACCATTCTTTTATCATTCTGTGGTTCCGAAGATTGGGGTCGCTTGAGTTTCTCAATTTTTTGACTAGCTTCGTTCGTGTGGTGGCAGCTCGTGCAGCAGCCAAATTTCTCCGCGCCATCTTTTGTCCTAGCAAGATGAAGGCTATAATTGAACACAAAGGAGGATCCGGTGGCGGATGGTCCGGGCCTGCAGCCGATTTCGTGTATTATTGTCAATCTTTTCGGGGGGCTACGCTCGTTCGATTCGAGCACGGGTTGTGAATCAAATTCTTGTTAGCAGGTTCTTAGCCTTTTTAAGGAAGATACTACAGGTGAGCTTTTGGTCGGCTCACCTGTGGTCAAATTACATGAATGCGCTGCACAGGAATCGCGGTCGAATTAAGGACAGTGACTATGTTGCTCTAGGGCAGAGATCGGCGATGTTGCACGCAGCAGACCATCCTTTGGGAAGACTAATGTTGTGAGCCGAACTTCGGAAGGTGAGAGTCCAGAGGAAAAAAGTGCACGTAAAAATAGATTTGAGAACAACCCCTGGTTGAACACGGTACGGATACTCCGCACGTTATGGGATGATCCAGTGAACGGCTCACCATCGAAGTTAACAAGCCAAACTATCACTCCGAACGTTCACTTCAGAGTGCGTAGCCACGATGTAGGGGAGCGGAGGACCCCGAAATTTTACGGACAGTCGTCTCTGGATCTCACAGAGGCTCGCCGCATCACAGAGACAGCCTGCCAGAATCTGAAGAGAGGATTTCCCATTATGTCAATCGTGCTGGGCCATACGTTCCCACGACAAGCCTGCTGCCATGATCCGGGCGGCATTTCGCCGACCGTGTGTTTCTTGTTTCTCTCCCCCATGTCTCCCAGTGCTCTCGATGCCACCGGACCACCCCCGCTGCGTGCCCGCATCGTGATGCTCGCCTACGAGTTACTCCTCAGCGCCACGACTTCCTTCCTCCTCACTCTCGCGCTCCTTCCGCTGTTTGACCTCCATCGAGCCCCGCTCCTCGTCCTCCGAGTGACGGGCCTCTTCACCGTGGCCGTATTCATCGCTCTGGATGTGGTCTTTCAAATCGTTTGGAGTCACCGTTCCAACAATATCCCGAACAACGGCCCGGAATCCTTGCGGAAATGCACGGCGGGGGACGCGGAGGCGGGGTGGCCGCCCGAGAAGGTGGAAGGCACGGGATGCACAGCGGGATTATGATGCGGTGCGCCACGCGTGATCCGCCTCCTGTGCATCCCTGATGCGCTGCCCCAAGGGTTCATTTGTCGCTTCTTTGTGGCCGACCTTCAAGTTCGGGCTCTTGGGATTATGGGCTCCTCCCGGCACGCATACTTCATTTTTGTATTATTGGGTTCTGGGTCACTAGGTTTAATGGATTTAGAGGGCGGAGCTGTCGCCATCACATTCGCAATTAATACGCGTATCACACGCATGAATCTATCAGACTCTTGCCCAGCTGTGGAAACCCCTCTTGTCAGAGAACATACCAGGACTCTCGAAACACTTTCACCACAAACTGGAAACTGGAACCAAAATAGCTCCTGAAGAATATATATATATGTGGAAGGCTGCAGGAGAGTATGTGGGTACGGACCATTCGTCACCGGGCCTTATTCTTCTTGTCATCCACCTAGATATACACTCACTCGAAGAGGACGGGATCTGACTACGATCCTCGGTGTTGTATAAAAAGGAGGGACGGTGTCGTGTATGGCCCGGACTCGATTCGAACGAGCGTCCCCTGCAGATTCGTATTTGATTCTGCCACACTCTGTGCAAGTGCGGACTGAGCCTCTTCCTCTTCTCTATCCACCTAAATATGCACGAGAGATATGACGAGCCTGTTTAAGTGCGGACCGTCCGCCACCAAAACTTCTTCTCCTACTTGTTCCCCGACATTTGTGAGCGGGTGAACTTTACAGACGGAAAGAGAAAAAGACCAATACAGATTCTTCAATCTTTCCCGTAGTTGTTTTGCTTTCGGCCTAAGCAATCCAGATGCGGACCGTCCGCCACTGCTCCACAACTGGGCCTGGCCAACTCTGTATCTGTCATACTGAAGGAGCGCGAAATGCTCTTGGTAAGAGCATGGCGCATCTAGACAATAATCTATGCGTCCTCAAATTAATGGTGATGCTTTGCTTTACAACTGACTCTGATGGCATTTACACTCACTGCCCAAAAAAAACGTCCTGACTTCAAGGCCCAGTCTCGAATCGAGCAAATGCTCTTCTGCATCATTCGCAAACAGGTGCGGGTGCGGACCATCCGGCGTCACTGTGCCTTTGCCTCCCCCTTCAATAACTAAATAAATCTTACAAATTGGCTCCCGGCCGGGATATGGTAGTCTAAAATGGCACAGGCGTCGCTTTTGTCCGCATAATCAATGAACGAAAAAGGGGGGAATTTGGAATATTAGACAGGATGTGCACGAGCCGCATGCGGCTTTTGACACTTGTGCAAAGCCGCAGCGGCTTTCCTGTTTATTTTGAGTCAAGCACCACCATTGCACCTCCGAGCTTCTATTCGATGCCTGACACACTTAAATCTTCAATAGTGTGGAAAAACTTCTGCCAACAGAGCTCGCGAAACCCGTTTTTTTAACGGCATCGTTCAAGCCGCTGAATTGTAGGCTGCTCTAACACACCGTTGGTGCTCAGCCCGGACAGTCTCAGGATATAACCATCTACTATACACTTGTTTTACATGTATTCTACTGAGATGTATGTTGTTGAGGCCCCAAATATTCTGTTCTCCCTGCGGCTTTGCACAATGACCAAAAGCCGCATGAAGCCGCATGCGGCCCATGCGGCTTTTGTACATCCTGTCTATTTCTATGCCCCGTACTCGGCTCGAACGAGCGACTACCGCAGACGGAATTGTGTTCGCGATCTGCGGACCAATGGGGCCATCTGCTACCGGGCCCTGAGCTGTGACAAACCACCTTTGTTCTGTGAGGATGGAACTGAAGGTGATCCGAATTCCCGGTATGAGTTTTCCTAGTTACTTGAGCGTCTCACGCAGGAATCTTAGTCCTAGATGCCATGCCCTCTAAAAACGTCCCATATCGACAACGTAAGGCTCGGGCTCGAATCGAACGAGCGTCCCTGCATACAACGCGAAGGACTGAGTGCAGGTGCGGACCGCCCGCTACCGGGCCTGTTCATGCTCTCTGCCGACCTCAGTAAGTACATGCTCATGAACCCTGCATGTCGGTGGACTCCGGTGCGCAGGAGGGAGATGTTCCGAATGAAAATTTAACTTTCGTATGCCGGAAAAATTGGCCACCGACGAGGGTATGAGACTACATTACTGGTCAACATTGCGCAGCCACAAGCCGGAGACTCACCGTGCAATAAAACTACTTAGAGTTCTAAACAAAGCAACGTACTTCCTCCGTTTAAAGACGGCTTTCAGGAGGTATTCTGTAACGGGAAAGTAATTGATTGATGGCTCAAAACGGTCAAGTGGAAGGGATGACTAAAGCATCGTCTACACGAGCGCTGAATGTACCCGAACTTCAACTTGAACCATGAGCATGTATGTCACGTGCCGGGGGGCACGTGGAATGTTCTCGTACGTAGAACAACCCTAACCTATGGATTCCGCCTCTTTCCTCTCTCCATCAACGTCGACAGGGACGGTTAACTTCTACTGGGGAACTCAAGAGCGAAAGATACCATCCCGCGTGAGCTTGCTGCTTGACTGCCATGTGTCTGTCTGCAGGCTTTCTGTTCGGTGCTGGCGACCTCCGTGATCTGATGTGCTGCACTTGGCTGGCACCACGATTTCTCGTCTTACTAAACGCACAAAGCGACGTCCAAATGACGCACAACTCAGTCTGGACTCGGTCTACGCTCCACCCAAACCCCGCCTTCCTGACATCACCCTTGTTCCCAAAAAGGCAATCTCACCCAAATTCGGAATGCAGTTTCTTTGCAGCGACGGGTGATGTGGCAGATCGTGCGGCGCGCAGACAGACAAGCTAGCGTCTCGAAATGGAACGTCGTTTGTGTCCTCGCTCGCCCATAAAGGTCCCTCGATCGACCGACTCTCTATTGTCTTCGCCAAAGCAGATACCTCCCCCATCCGCCTCAGCGCACCCATTGTCTCATCCGCATCATCATGCAGTGCCGCGCCCTCTTCGCCCTCGTCATCCCTTGCCGTGCGTTTTTCTCTACCTTCATGTGGGAATATCAGGCTAACTCTCTTGGGATTTGCAGTGACGCTCGCGGTCTCCGCCGCACCTATGCCCGCACCCGACTCGAGCAAGGGCCTGCACATTCTCGACCGTGCACTCGTACTTGTACGCGCACCTTCTCTTAACCTCTACGCCGACTCCGAGGCTGACGGGTTATCTGTTTCTAGGAGCCCGCAGAACTCCAAATCGCGCGCGCACCGGAGCCGGAGGCTCAGCCCGGCTGCAAAATGTACAGCTGTATATGATTTCGATTTGGAGCCGCATCTTGCATTCTGGTACGTCCCCTTTTCTCTTTTCCATCGGCGCCCGAGCTTAAAAATCTCTTCAGTATATATCAACACCTGACACCCCCGACGCACTCGAGCCCCTACTCGTGCAGTTATTTTATCGCTACTTCGCTATTCTTATTCTTATTCTCGCCGTACGCGCTTTGCTTGGTTGCCTCCCTGGGTCGGGAGACACGGATAGAAACTGTATTTTTAGTATCATGCTGCTGGAAGCTGTCTGTTCCCCGCGTCGCCTCGCTCACTGCGGACATCGCGCTCGCTGCTCAGTCTTTGGAGTCTCCGGTTCGTTCTTTGGGTACGTACCCTTCCCAAATTAACCACTATGCAACCGAGGTCCCTTTGCCTTGGGAAAATTTGAATGCTCCCTGCAGCACGACGCTGGGCTTGGACGAGTGGAGTAATCGGTATTCCCCGGATGGAAAGCTCGTAAAAAGTCTGTCGACTAAAAGCAATGACCCAGGCTTGACTCGACCAAGCGTCCACCGCAGAAGATGGCTCAACCTTGGGCTCAACCCTCTAACCATGCGCGGGTGCGCACCTTCCGCCACTGGGCCTTTCTCTCCTCAGTTAGTTGCCTCAATAACTGAACAACGCGGACTCCTCCTGGCCAGGTAGGCGAATCGGGCGACGAGACTCTACGATAACCGGAATAATCGGAGAGCCCCATGCAACGGCTAGCAAATGGCCGGGCTCGAGTCGAACGAGGCAGCCAATTAAGGTAGTCGGAGCGCCGTGTCTAATGTATCACCTTCATATCAAAAAGATGATCTCGACTTGTGTGGTCGTTTGATTGTTTGATTATGCCACGGGGAGTACCAAATACGGAGGGGTTGTTTCGAGGATGTCCCGCTATTCCATTGAACGAGGTGAGCCGAAGGAAGGACAATTGTGCAGCAGTGCAGAGAGCGATCGGCTGGGCCCCTGATAGTGGTTCGTCCCGGGCCGTTCAACTTTAAGAGAAAGTCCTGGTAAGAAATGTACGAGAAAAAAAAAAAAAAAGGGGGGGGGGGGGGGGGGGGGTGCTTAGAAGGTCTGAAATCGGGAAGACGAGAGACGAGGAGGGCTCCAGACTCGGTGCAATGTCGATAAAAGTATACAGCCGGGTGGAAAGCACAAAGAAAGCAAGCGGAAAGACCACAATTGCTGCACTGGCACCCGGAGTCAAGACTTACAAAAGACCAAGGCTTGCATGAATAGCCGAGATTTCTTGAAACGACAACCAGAGCGAATCTAGGAGCGTTAAGTCTGACGCTATGGTGGTGGTGTGAAAGAGAAAGGGTGATGTGTGTGCTCCTGCTTGGTCGCCTATCCAAACGGGACGAACCCTAACCCTCCGCCCGCCGCTCCTTTCCCATCACCGTCACTGTCGCCGTGGACACTTTGGTTTGCTCTACGCTGAAACTCTCCAGGGACGCAGTGATCCCATCTAGCCTGACTGGAGGCGAAACCTTGGTCGAAACTAACCGCGGTCCTCGGCGGCGTCAAGTGATGTGTCGCGATGCCGACCGTCGGTTGCCCGAAGGAAGGGTACCATCATCCTCCTGCACAATTCTGCCCTCGGACTCATCAACCACACGGCGCGTCTGTCTTAATCCCCTCGCACATGGACTGCACCTAAATGTTTTCGAGCGACTTCTCGCGGAACGAATTCCAGGTGGGGGATGTACACGGTCTCCCCCCGAAATGAAGCACGGCGATCCCTTGGCGATCCCAGACGGATGTCATCCTCTCAGGCACGAGCACTCCTGCTTTTCCTATGCGTGCACACATAACGACGACTCGTCGCATCCTCTTGCTCGCCCGCTGTCAGCCTCTTCATCTTGATTTGTTTCTCATCCGCGTCCATCCCCTTTCTCCGATGTTTTATTTGCTTCTTGCGCTCCCGTGCTTGCATTCTTGTGCAGGAATTGCGCCTCGGGAGTAGAATCAGCACAAGTCACACCAGAAGAATGATGACTTGGGGTCGGGCCACAAGTAAGGGCAAAGGCTCAGTGGGGGATGGTGCGATCCTGACCTGAACCCCCCGATATCGCGGAATGCAATCAGCAGGGAACGCTCGCTCGAATTGGACCTGGGAATTGAGACTCGCATTCTCCTTTTCCGTTTTGAATCTGCTGAACGCGTTCAGGTCGGCCGGCACACAATGTCGGAACGCGAACTGCGCATTGCCCACGTGGCAACCTAGAGCTTGACCGCCAACTGCGATGACTTGCGCACAAGATGTATGTCACTGTTCCCGCGGCGAAGCTACTAATGAGTTATTTTGTCCTTGGGATTTCAGACGCGCAATACAACGCACCTGTCAAAGTCGAGGAGACTGTCAGCGTTGCGGGGATGGTATATTTTTACTCTCCGGACGCCCCGAGCGCTGATCCCGGGAGTATACTCGTATCCTGGAGATTGTTGAAGAGCTTCGAGCAGCTGTCATGTGGAAGGGCGGCTGGTGTGCGTGGAATGCATCATGAGGTGAGCGGTGGTCGACAGCATGGGAAGGTCGGTGACAATGATTCAATTAAGGATAGGATCCGTCAGTCGACATCTCTATATTAAGCCGCTTCATATCAAGCTCGGCTTCTATATTTGAGGGTGTTATTACCTGGACAGTGGGAGAGTGCGTGGGCACATAACCAAACCAGGCCTCCGAATCTCACCAGCAAGTTCGATGTTGGTGAGGCTGTTCTGAGTTTCGCTCCTCGCTAAAATTAGGTTTAGACCGGAAGCAAAAATTGGTTGCGTCCACCATATGGATAAATGTGTATATAGAAGGTTAAGTGATGCCCATATTCTCTATTCCCGATTCCCTCTCGCCTAGAAGCCACAATGGCAAGCGTTCTTGCCCCGACATATGGTATATGGATGGTTGGGCTGTTTTTTATGTCCATGTACGTAGTTTGGATCGTCTCTGAGTCCAGCGTCCCTTACCGCCCGTAGGTTGCTAGGCATGGGCCTCCTGCAAGCTTATCTGTGCGCAACGTCACGGCCCTCCGACTTGGCACTGACGAGTACGCAGCTACTTCCTTTGGTACCACAAGGACCACTGGGGGATCAAGGCAACAGTAAGCCTCCCTTTCCGTGATAGATACCTCAGAGTGACGCCCAGCGAAAGGTGGTCTTGATCACGTTTGTGGCCTCGAAGATTACTAGACCGGACACTGACACTCATATTCAGTGTTCTCGAGGTCACCCAGACGTCGTTATTCTTCAGCGCAACATACACCCTGCTCATCGATGGCTTTGGCAACTTTGAGGGGCTTGGGGTGATCCCCTGGTGCGTCATACATTATTGCTTAGCATATGTTCATTGACCGCTCCTGCAGGCAGGCACCCACCCAGTTAATCCTGTTGGTAATGTTGCTCTTATGGCCTACAAGGCGCCCGCTCATATTGAATTTTGTAGTACGCATCAACATTTGTGGCTCAACTGTGTGTCCTGTATCTCCTGAGCTCGGGTGGATCTGATGATGGGCAGATACTTCTCGTATTGCATCTACATACGTATGCCCTTCTCGGATCCCTGACACCCAACATGCTCAATCCTCTGGGATAGTGCACAAGAGGAGGATTCTCTTCCCCCTCTTTATTCTGGTGCTTGCATTCGTTAGTTTTGGTGCGCTTGCTCCCTGAAGTCCTTCACATCTGGTGTTTGTTTGACGAGCTGAGGTTCCAGGTGCCGGCGTAGGTGCGCATCTGCCGTTCAAATACGTATCCGATCTTTGACCATTGTTTTGCACAGCGCAATTCATTCTTACGTGCGTGTCGTCTCGCGTCCATGTGGGTCGGGCGGTCTAATAGATTCGCGCGGCAGCCTCAATAAGATCAAATTATTCAAGGACCTGCCATCGACTGTGGTGCGTGCTCTAAACTCACCTGGGCTACTCACCAACAGGACATTTATTCGCATTTGCGACAGGCAGCGAGTAATACCCAGGCGGCCGTGGCATTGGCCTGTGATGTCTCAATCACAGCTGGCCTTTGTTGGCGACTGAACAGCAGCCGGACTGGAATGCAGTCGTTCGTGTCATTCTCCCGCGTACCTCTCGGACACTCCTCTGATGACTATATGCAGGACAAACCAACTGCTCAACTTCCTCATCATGACTGCGATCAACCGAGGGGTCCTCACCATGGTCACCGCGGTCCTGAATATCGTTCTGGCACGGAAATGACCTACCTCACCCTTGAAACACACCATCTGATATCTCCGTAGTTCGTGACTCAGCCGGGGACGTTCTACTTTATATTCGTGTTGCTGATCAGTGGGAAATGTATGTATCCCACTCTCATGTACGCTAACCTAACCAACTGTCTACCAGTTTACATGAACAGCATGCTGGCGATGTGAGCCTCCTCTTCCGCTTATGCATTCCCACGCGCTAATTGTCAATTAGGCTGAACACGCGAAAACATGCCCATTCGATCGCCAAACTGGCACAGATGACCGTGGACCACGTCTCACTGGCCGAATTTGCGCCCGCGGGGAGCATTCATGCTGTAAACGTGTCGGTAACGCGTGAAACACGGACGGACCAGTATGTCGTCAGAGAGATTTGTGTCAATACCTAATGTCTTCACAGCGGCGGTAAAGTAATGTTTTGAGCGGATTGGACAGGAATACGATTTTGCGGAGACTCCTCTGTTTATTGGACTCGCGTACGTTCTGCGTTGTGTTTGTGTCCTGAAATCTATTTCTGTTTCGGCTGATTCGGTTCACTGTGGAAATGGAAAGTGAAACTGTCCCAACCAGTGAGTTTGCCGTTGGTTTTCCAACCACCGAGCTCTAGGTTCACAAGTTTCGCTCATCCCCTCGATACGTCTCGCCGTTAACTCCAGAGATTTTGGTATGTCTAGACCTCGAATCTGAGATCCGTCGGAAGACATGCCCAACGGGTATTTCAACCTTCTATCCCCGTTCTCATGGCATTTTTCCCATTTAAATTTGGTAAGCCTGCTTCTGTTATACAGTCGCCAAAGACTCACGGAATTGTCTCGGCCTGTCCACGTCAGCGCCGCAGTCGTCGTCCTCGTCCAAATGTGAGTGGCAGGACGGTTGGATCCCGCAAAATATCTGCCATCGAACTTCGATCTGGTGGCATTAGGTCCTCCATCGATAGGCGGATCTTAATCAATGTCGAGATTAACATCTGCGGCGCGCCCATGGTGCGCCTGCGGGCCCGACTTCGTCATTGCTCTGACCGGAATTCTCAGAAAATGCCCGTCGTGGGACCCAGGCTATGCTTCTTTGATAAAAGCGCGGACTCACCCCACGCCCCCCACAATCTGTGCGATGATCTCCCACATACTGGTCCCAATTGGTGCGACGCTGCTGTGCTATGTGCTCTTCCATGTTGCGCAGGCCGTATACCGCGAGTTAACCTCGCCACTCCGCCATGTTGTGGGCCCAAAAAACCCCAGCTTCATCCTTGGACACTTCAAGCAGATGGCGGTAATGTCTCGAGTTCCTGGGATGGATGCAACCTAATGACACCCAGAGCGACGCCCACCTAACTGAGAAGTGGCGTAATGAGTTTGGTGCGAACTTTCAGTTCAAAGGTCTATTCAGCGTGCGATACATCCCCTGATGTCCTCCGTCATTTCCGACCTCCCCGACAGATCAGCGAGCTACACTCCTCCGACATCAAGGCTGTAAATCACATCATCACTCACAGCTCCATTTACCAGAGGGTTCCCTTTAACCTGGACGATGCCAGGCGCGTATTAGGAAAAGGTGTGTCCACTTCTAATATGAGTTCTGTTTATTCATTCGAGCTTAGGCATCCTCGGGGTCGTGACGGATGAGCATAAGCGCCATGCGAGTGTTGAACACATTTTTGACGATGAACTCACTGATGCCTGTATGGGTAAATACAGAGACGGGTCATGGTATGTATCTTATAGTGCTAGTGGTGAACATGTACATGTATTGACGTGCTTCGTAGAATCCAGCTTTCGGAGCCGCCCAGATCAGGGCTGTGACGGAGGTCTTTGTCGAGAAGGCAGTCCAGGTGTGTCCTCGCTGGAAGATCACTCGCTTAATCTCATCGCGCCCATCCGATGTAGCTGCGCGACATATGGGCAGCTCAAGTTGCTCAAGAGAAGGGGGCTGGGCGCATTGAAGTTTTATCCTGGTTGAGACGTATGACCTTGGACGTCATCGGGCAGGCTGGTGCGTTCCAACCTCATTGCGGTTTAGCTAACGGCGGCTGTAACTGTATTGTAAGGTTTCAACTACCAGTTCGATGCTCTAAACACGAAAGGCAAACCGAACGAACTCAACCAAGCCTTCACCGACCTTTTCCATTCTCCTCAGGCCAATCGCAATGCCGCGTTTCGACTCTCTCAGGCAATGGTCCCGATCCTCAAGCTCCTGGTATTTACCAAATCACTTAATCCCCTCCGCGCGGCTTATGAGCGTAGCCTATGCCAGGTGCAGCGATCCTTGCGAATGCTCGTGCCAAGATGATGGGAATTGGGGGCGATATCCTCTCGCAGAGCAAGGCGGATGTCAAGGCCTCTGGAGGGGAAAAGGTCCTCGGCAGCAGACGAGACTTGCTCTCTGTGCTGCTTAAAGCAAACTTGTCGACCGATCTCCCCGAGAGCCAGCGGTTGACCGATGCTGAGGTTATTGCGCGTAAGAAAGCATCTCTGCTGGCCGTTATGCATCCTCACCGCGATGGACAGAGATCCCCACGTTCTTCATCGCGGGCCACGAAACCACGAGGTTTACCTCCCGTCTTGAGGACACCTTTCTCAGCGCTGATCCACTCTCTCGCTTACTTCTCAGTTCGGCCACCTCTTGGGCTTTGCATGCACTCTCCTTGAACATCGCAGCCCAGACCAAGCTCCGCGAGGAGCTTCTAACCATGGCGACCGACAATCCAACCATGGATGAGCTTAATTCTCTACCATATCTTGAGATGGTTCGTCCGGTATCTAATACGTTGGTAGCATGTAACCTAATCTAGGCGGCAGGTAGTACGGGAAACCATGCGTGTGCATGCACCCGTAGTCTTCGTTACGCGCATGGCAATGGAAGACGATGTTCTACCTCTGGCTAAGCCGTACGTCGACAAGACTGGCAAGGCGCACGACAGCCTCCCGTAAGTTCCCCATGCTTACGTTGATTCTGAGTATGACCTATTTTTTTTTTCAGAATACGGAAAGGGCAGGTTATGCACATCCCGATTTTGGCCATCAATACCGACAAGGATATCTGGGGCCCAGATGCAGGCGAATTCAAGTGCGCTGATCTATTCGGAAGAGTAACGTTGCCTAATAAACCGTATCCCACAGACCCGAACGCTGGGAAAAAGTACCGGAAGCAGCCAGCGAAGTGCCAGGCGTGTGGGGGAATCTCTTCACATTCTTTGCGGGACCGCACAACTGCATCGGCTTCCGCTTCTCCCTCGTCGAGTGTGTGCCTGCCGTCCATTTTATTTATTTAGTCTCATGTTTGATTTCTTCGATCGCAGAATGAAGGCCCTACTCTTCACATTGATCCGAGCCTTTGAGTTCGAGCCGGCGGTGCCCAAGGGCGGCATCGGTCCTTCCGCGTCTCTACTTCAACGACCAACCGTGCTGGCAGAGCCCAAGAAGGGATCGCAGCTGCCCTTGATTCTGAGGCCATTCAACGCCCAGGATTTCTAGAATTGGGGGTAGATTTGGCTTTCGCTGTTTGGTCCGTACCTGCCAGACGAAACTGAGACGATAAGGGTATATATCTAGCTTACCCATGGCCGGAGTAAAAATTAGTCCATCTGCACAAAATAAGTTGGAGAGGCGAGACAATTTCCGCAGTGATCCTCGCCTCCAATCCGAGGTTGTGCTGTTAGGCCTAATCTCCCAAGTTGATTCTCAAATGAGAATGCCGGACCCTTGGTGAGCATGGAAGCTCTGATGTGCCACTCCGAATTCAATTTGCCGATTCGTGGGGACTGCTCATCTCTGAGCATATAAGCCAAGTTCAAAATAGGCTATTGATTGTTCAGCCGATTTCCTCCGAGTCGAGCCGGATCCCTTTATACTGACTTCGGCAGGTTTTTTTTGAGACAGTGTAAAGGCCTGGTAGCAGATGGTTTGCGCCCACACAGAATAAAGATCCCACCAGGAAGCATCCTGCGGAGAAAGCTCGTTCGACTCGAGCCCGGGCCATATAGGTACTCTGGCGGTTCTTGTTTTTGTTTCTGCCGTGGGAACTGCTGCTTAAATTTGATATACTCCAACCATCTCGACAGTCAGTTAACCCAATCATCCAAATTAAGGGTCGGCATAGACATGTATCTAATAGTATAATTAAAGGAGAATGAAGTCCGCACTCCTTGCGACAGCACCGCAACTAAATGAGCCATATGAGTTGGGGAGAACGGCACTAGGGTCGGATGTGACGGCCTTGGTGTCCACTGAAACATGTTAGTGACATGGCCAGACCGGGATTGAGGATGTTTACGCGGAGCTGGGGTCATGCGCCCAGGAAGACCGTGACGGGTCGAAGAACTGCACTTGTGAATAATCCAAGGGAGGGCGGTATGTCGTGAAAGGTTGCACTTGATATCCACTGTGGAAGGAATGGTGCTGGAACGGTAGACCATACTCCTGGTTTGATACTGGAGGTGCTATCAACGATGGATTCCCGGGGTGGTTGTTGTGTTCCGTGGATGGATGGCGAGGGCGACTAGGCGTTTGGCTCCGACTAAGGGGTAAGGCGGACGGCGGTGGGGTAGAAGTCATCCAAGCAGGGGACGAAGGGCTGGAGTACTGCGGATCCTGCCTCCTGTTAGACGGACGAGAGTCGATCGGGTGTGCGAAATGCGTGGAGGGTTGGCTCAGGGTAGGCAATGGCTGTCCGGTATATCGGGGGCGGGAGTTGAGCGGGGGTGGGCCAGTGTATGGCAGGGGCGGGGCCGCACGGCCGCTGCGGAAGTGGGAACTGCTCGCAGCAGGTGATGTATCCACAAAATCCTCGTCTTGCCCAAGGACCGAAACATATTCGCAAGGTAAACATCTTCTCGTACAGCGCTCACAGGGCTCTCTTGACGTCGCATCCGGGGGCTTACACTAAATTCGATATCGACAGCTGATGACTATTTGAATGCCCGAGAGGATAGGAGACACACTTTGATCTTTCGTCGCCGACAGTTTGAACACGCCACCGTTGTCCGCCGTGGCTTTAATATGAACGGCTTCGGGAGCTGAGGGTTGTTGGCTGGGGAGTTCGGGACGGACATGCTTTCAATCGACGGATGGACTGTCTCTTATGTAGCCTCCAGACTATGACATGGAATGGGGCGATCACGGCTTCCAGTCTACAGCAGCGGCCAGCCAGGGTTTCGATGAGTCCAATTATTATACACGTCATCCCTGCTGTTGAATAACTGCAGGGGGAATTGCAGTTGAGCGGGACGTCCCCGTTTCATGATCAGTCAGCACGCACAATTTACCGTTTGCTGGAAACGGAGACAAGATACCCGGAACCAGTTCGCCGTGGGCTGTAGATGAAGATCTACCGAGCAAACCGGAATTCCCAAAGAATCTGCAGACGCTTGATTCGTCATGCTCTATCCTGTCAAAATGCTAACCACGGAGGCATCCAGATGACATGCCTCCAAAGACGCAGCACAGTCCGGAGGGTTCCAGGGGATGGGCGTTGGTGAGGCCCTCACTGAGTAGCTCCATGTAGCGCAGGGATAGGACTTTACTCTTGAGCCAAGGTATCCCGCCGCTCAGGTTTCGGGGGCGACTACACCGGCCTCGTCAAGAAGGGTCTCCTCCTAGTCGCGACACCACTATACGGGGAACGGGGTACGGGCCCCGCGTGGAGCGATAGGGCTGTGTGCATAATACCAAGTGCGAGGATTGGTTGAAAGTAATTTCGCCCGCCGTCGCCGCACAGGACCTCAACGGACGATCCCGTCGCGAGATGCTCGACCTTTGGGGCGGGACGGCAGTGCAAATGTGGCACGATAAGACTGCGGTGGTATCGGCGAATACTTATCTGACTGGGCGTCCCGCGTTTGAATTGAGTGACAGCTATCTGTTGGCGCCGTCGAAAGTGAACGAATGCTCTGGAAACCCGGACAGCAGCAGGGCCCGTCCATGGGGTCCCGTTAATGAACTAGGAGGTTGGCATGCGACACGGACTTTCGCCCAGTGTGTCAACTCGAGCAGTGTTGTCATTGACCGGGTCTGACCGGGTCTGTCAATAGGGTCAGGTCAATGGATTGACTATTGACCCTTTTTGATTGACCTCGTCAATGGCCTGCCATGGATGACTTCGACGCTGACAAAATTGTTTGACAAATTTAAGCTAGGAGAAAGGGGCGCGTCAGTGCGCTCAAGAATATTTTGACGGGTCAGTGCCATTGACCTTTTTTTGACCTTTATTGACTGACCCTGACAACACTGAACTCGAGAGCTCATTTCGAACAGATACCGTCAGTGTTGAAATTTAGGCCTAGGAGATATGTGTCCTGTCATCTAATTTCGGAGTCCGATGAAATCGCAATTATTAGTCATAATGTGAATGACAGCGGACAAATTATGCCTGCGCCCACCGTCTGCTCTCATGGCCATCTCTCTCCCCGCTCCTGTTCATTCCTCGTTTTCTGACTCCCTTGCTTCTTGCTTCCTGTGCTCCGTTCGAGCTGTATTCCGCTCCCAGAACTAGTACTGCTGCCCGGTCACGAGTCGCGATAGCCCGATGACGCCGCAAACTTGAAGATTCGACTGTGGTCTAGGAGCCCGCATGCTGAGTGCTATGGAGGCTCCGACTGCCCCTCGGGCTCTTGACTTAGTCTCTACGGACACGCCCGATCCATTTATGTTCGGCTGCGTCTGTTCTCTGGTGGCGACCTCCTTGTTACTATATTAGCATGTGCGCGCGTGGTCGAGATGATCTGCCGCCAGGTGCGGTCGACGGCGCCCGCCCTCTGCCTCCCCATCCTCTCTGGAATATTGTATATCCCCCCCGGACCGTCTCCTTGAGCTTTTCCCTACGCCGCGCAATGCCGTCCCTCCCTTCCTTTATCTTCAGCCTCGTTTCTTCATCCACTCCTGTCCCGCTCACTTATGTATCTCCCATCTGTGGCATTCGACTCCCGTCAACCATCCACGAATGCAAGGACCTCCTCTGGACCACGTCTGCTCCTGGTGGCACGGATCCATATCAGAAATAAAGCAGATCTAGATCGCCCGTTCGACTCGGGATCGAGCCATATTATCAAGAGCATCTCGTTATTTTATCTCTCTCTGTTCCCTTCTACTTGATTCCCCCTGGGTTTGGACCTGGATCCATGGATACCGCTGTGGTTGGCAAGAGAACCCCTTGTTAAAAATCTATATCCAGTATCCGCGGCGGTGAATTTCATCCCAGCGTTGCCTTGAGCTGCGCACTGCTGATTAATTTGCATGTAGGTCTGAGGAGGGAATTGGACTGTTCGTGCCGTCGCTCTACTCACCGGCTAGGGAATCCCTGGACGCGCACTTCCTTCCTGGCTCCTCGCATCTTCACGGCGAACCGGCTCCCGCGGTCACGTTGCGCATCAAGATGCCAGTCGCATCACCTTGCTCGTGCGTCTCTGCTGCCACTCTCTGCAACCACCAAGGCTTACCGCGAATGATTGGGACCGCACCTGCTGTCAATGCGAAGTGATCGTCTATCCCCTGCAGGAGGCCCGTTCGACTCGGGGTCGAGTCATAGGCTTGGCTTGCCATTTCTCTTCCGCCTTTTGTTGCAGCGAACGGCGTCAAATTTCCTTATTGCGTGTGCGCTGTGCGCTAGTAGTACCAATCAATTTTCAAACAGGTGCTGTCGGCTTGATGGCGGTGGGAGTGCATCTGCATTCTACGGGATGGTCGCGACCGCACGATTAAAGGAGGCATGCTCTACATCTTAGGCCAGCGCTGGAGTTGCAACGTTGCAAAGAGGATGCAGGTACGCCTGAACCTAGCTCCTCAGTGTTCTTTTCATTTTGACTGGCTGGATAAGCTGCTCGGGCGCGCGCGTCGGAATGTGGGGTGAGACGAATTGGATTAGGACAGCGTAGCAAAGACTTGCGAGATGGTTTTTCAAGCCCTAGTCCAGCTTCGTTCTATCTGCGTGGAATAGATCTTCCACGAGGTCATAAATGAGGAAATAAAATGTCGCACAAGTTGGGCTCTTGGAAGTCGCAACCTGGGAATAACCTATAGGCATATCATTATTGAAATAATCGACCGTTGAATATAGCTAAGGATGTGTTGCTGGTAAATGTATTTTACTGTTTTCTCTTCCATTTGCTTCGTTGAAAAAATCAAGAAGAAATCATAATGAGTTCAGTCTCAAAACAGACTGGCGGCAACACGTATTTCTGCCGCCCGATAGACTTTTCGATGGGTTTGATACATGGAATGTCAAGAACGCGTGCCAATGAGATAACTAAGCATAAGGGGACCCAAGCGTCATCTCCGCGGCGAGCCGAAATCCACGTTGCCATCCTCACAGATGTGCGCCATGACCTCGCATGTATACATACCTCATTCTTCACAATTATCTAGCTCATAAGGTACCCCCCATCCACCTTCGACGAACGTCACGTGTCGTTACAGTCACACTTCCGTTTCCGGTTTTGATAGACAAAACATTTTATTTTGAACCAACGAGGGCTTCCGGGGCAAATCCACTCGACCAGATTACGCATATACATTCAAGGTAGGTATGGATAAAATAATTATGGCTCTTTGGCCTCTCTACACTAGTCAATTAAGCAATGATTACAATTTTACACAAGAAAACAGCTATTAGTGAATGCCCGCAGAGTCGAGCTCTTCCGCTCTTCCAAAATGGACTTGGGGTATGTTCTATGGCCGGGATATCGTTTCGCAGCCCATGCAGCCTGCGGTCCAGTTAGGTTGTGGTTGAGGTAGGCATCCCCGAACCGATAACAACGATTGACATTTCTGACAGTCTGCATTTAGGTCAGCGTAGTTGAAAACAAAGTCAGAATCAGCGTGCTGTCGCATAAATAACAGGGGTACTGCATCCAAGGAGTCCACTGTGTTCTTTTCAAGATGATCTTCACGCAACGACTCCGGTTTCAGCCGATTTGGCCCAATTCTTTGACAGATTTGCTAATTCCGGGCCCAAATCAGGGATTTAGACCACGTATCTTTGATTGGGGAGGATTATCAGGTCCATATCTAGAATATGGTCGAAGGATTTGGCTCAATGTGGTCTAGTAATTATTTTATAGAATTATCTACTGGACTCGTCCGAGAGAGGAAGTTGTCACAAAGACCACGTGATGTTCGTCGAAGGTGGATGGGGGGTACCTTATGATTGAGACCAGCATGGTTTGAAGGACTCGAAAATTCCAACTCTCGAGTCCGAAAACGGAAATTATCTCTGGTTAGATGGCCCCGAGCATCATGTTGAACAAAGTTAACAGACAGTCACACACGCAACTCTTCAATGTATTATTGGCTTTCACGATTGATGAGGAGCATTATTACCTTGTCTGCATGCAAGACGAAAATCATGAATTAACACTGCCTCCGGCTAAGCGATCAGATCATGACAGGAGCGGGCGGGCCCGCTTCCTTAGTTCCTGCCACCATCTCGTTTGCCTCACCGATGCTAGAGAAGGCACCCACACGCCCGGATGGCCCCAAGTCTCGACGGCGCAGAGCGCCCTCGCGGTGCGCCCTCATCTTGATCGCTATTGGGACCCTGGTTCTCCTCGTCTTTGGCAAGCGCTTGTTTTCGTTCCTGCGGTTCCTTAAAACGACACCCTTGTACGATTTCCCGCCTCGCGACTTGTTTGTTGAAGAAACGGACATAAACCGGGCCGTAGATCGTAGCGAGGTTGTCCAGCCGCTCGTCGGACTCAACGACAGTTTCGACGTGGCCGTGACCGTTTGGCAACTGGCAACATTCGACGAGCAGATGGAGCAATATCGGTTGCTCCAGCATAAACAGACTACTCACGAAGTTCTGCCTGACTTCGCTACTGGGGCCTCCGCTGGAGGCAACATGACTGATGAGGCGGCCAAGCTTCATTCAGCCTACGTCAGCTGGTACGAAAACATCAGCTTTCTCGAGAAGACCATCTTCTCGGATATTGTCTTCCGTGGAGTCCGCCTTTCCGATACCGATGTCCACGCCAATGTAACATTGCAAATCCCCACAGAAGTGTTGTGCGCTCCTTCCTTGAAAGCCACTGCCCGATGCTAACCCAGTCCGATTTCGGCCAGTCACAACCTCCCGGGAACCAACTACGATCTCCGCGCATCCTTCGTCATTCTTCCTCACTCACCTTCGCTCCTCGAATACCTCAAAACTTCACTTCTTGGTTTCCCGCCTCCGTGAAGCACCCGCGATTCAAGAGTTTTCCGTGCGTACGCTTTTGTCTACCGTCCGATGCTCTCTGTTCATTGCCCGACAGGTTTCCGCTGACCTCTCCCACGGAATATCACCGCCGTGTAATAGACCCCGTCCTCGATTCATTTGCCATCACAATACCTCTGCTCGAGCAGCATGAGGTGCCTAGTATCTGTCCACCACAGGAGACCGAGGTCGTTGGGGACCTTGACTACGAGGACTATTATCAGGACCAGGCGGACGACGTCCTTTTAAAGCACCCACATGTCGTTACCCGGTACGTTTCCGCTGCCCATACATGAAACTTGCGGGCTCACCAGAATCCAACTAGCACCCACCTACGCGTAGTCCGCGAATCGCGGCTGTTCCGCCGCGACGCCTTCCTGAGGAGGCACGACGACCTCAGGAACACCTCAGTGAGCTTCCCTCCCGGTGGAATGCAAAGACTCACCCGGCTTCCAGTGCAGACAGCAGCCTCCCGATGGCAGAGAACCTCATCTGAACTTCTGCTGTAAGTCCTACCTCAGGAACGGGAACTGGGAGACGATGGTGCAGCTGGCGGTCCCGGATCCGGAAGCAGACGGAGGCTTCCGGGAAGAGAGCGCATATGCGCCATACATGATGTCCTGAGGAACGCTGCGGGACCGAAGGTCAGGTTTTTTTCTCGGTGATATCTCGATTCACGCAATGGATGCAGGATATTGTGCCGGTCCCCATCAATCGCGAGTACTGCAGAACTGTCAGGAGAGATCAGACAGCTGCTGCGAACCGGACGTTTTCTGGTATGTCCTTCAACAACCACATACTCAGTCGCTTATTAGGGTGAAAGACACCATGAACATAACGTGGCGTCTCTCCTACTCGGGCGTTACACCACGGAGATTCTTGCTTGGTGACAGTCTGTTGTTCGCACCTCTCCATAGGAGCCACTACACCGACAGCGAGTACTCGCGAGCAATCAAACACTCTATCGCTGAGATTGACAGTTAGTATTCTTCTCGATGCCGCTTGAAAGGACTCATCATGTGCGCTGCATAGGCAGATTCCACGGCCATCGTTACCACAAGGACTCGCATCCGCGCCGGCGTTTCGTGATGCTCGTCCTATCGTAGGTTGAAACTGCCTACCGCATGCGCACCCTCTGAGTTTAAACCACAGGTTCCTGGTGAACTTTTACCTCCTCGTTCTGACCCCCAGATACTGGATCACCCGAAAGAGCACCACGTCCATTAGCGTTCCCGGCACCCTGTGCATCGCCGCCGCTGATTTCCTTGGGACATTCGCCGGTTACCAGAACGGATTGTGGGCAATCAACGGTCAACGGCGGCAATAATCGCCTGAGGCGGCAGTGGATTATGTCGCTCCTGATGCTCAGAGCCCTCTCGCCGGTAGAGATGTTCCGGGAAGGGACGACGAGGATTCCGCGCCTGCGGTGGGCCCAAGCAACGCACCAGGAGCGCAGGAGCCTGCGGCTAGACGCGCGAACGAATTGGCGCTGGAAATGCGGGGTAAGAGTGATTGCTTGCGCCCCGCAGTGACAGCTCGCTCACATACATTGCAGATATTCAGTACTTTGCTGCTCGCCAACTACACGCTGAGCCTCAATCAGCGATTTGTTCTCCCGCCCGTCATCCCAGACTACAACACGCACGAGATGCTAGAAATTCAGCCGACGAGCCTCCGCGTTGTCGCGGATACGCTGAACATGACCGGAGGCATCCTTCAATTAATCCTTAACTATCATGCGCGGGTGTTCGCAGGTCAGTGCAAGGCGGCCGTGGCGGCGGGGGTCGTGCTCCAAGTGTTCAGATACGCCTTGTCCATGCCGGCGATCATCGGGCCAGCGCGGGTGATGCCGGGCGTGTTGTGCGTGGAGGTGGTTTGGGACGTCATACTGTGGGTCAATTGTTGGCAGGCGTGGAGATATTCGAGCCGAATACCGGAGGACGACGATGGAGAGGATGAAAAGTAGAAACTTCTACCTTGACCGGTAATTTGAGTTTCAATGCACCCTGAGTATATCTGAGAGCAATATGAATTCCAGCGGACGGACATCGGCAAGCGAAAGACAAGGTTACTTCTCGATTACGACAACGCAGCTCTCCTCTTTTCCTGCAGAACATCCCAGCTCTCCAGCCCGCAATACGCCGGAAGCTCGCCCCATATGTGCGCCTCCAGAATTTTGTGCTCGGCTCGTGCGCGAGAGATGCATTCGGCGCAGATGAACTTCGCCATATAATCCCAGTCATCCTCCTCCCATTCCGAGAACGGATCTTCGCCGCCGGGGTCGCGGTGAGTCAGCCGCATGCTCAAATATTTCAATTTCCCGACATTGCAGGCTTCGGCCTCCACACACGTCGAGAGGGTGGTGAAGAATCCGTTTATCCTGGCCACCGCTCGAATTAGGTCAGACTGCAGAGTGAGACAAGTTTGCTTCATATCAATGGGCAAGCTATCCCACGTCTCGCCAGCCCCAATGAGTGTGCCAGGAAGGTAAGTTCCGACCATGTAAAATGCGCATGGGAGGAGCCAAGTGGCACCGAGTTCCTGAATGATTCGCAGTGCCCTGAGGTGAAGCGCGATACCACCATTCCCGTATTGAATATTACTCGCAGGAAGTGCCAGTGCGAGCTCCGTCGGATACACAGTCTCGAGGTGGCGAAGGGCGCGTCTATGAAGATAATCGACGTCGTATTTGTGGGAGAGCCGGAGGATTCCCAGCACCGCATTGAAGTCAATTTCTGCGGGCGGAGGCATAAAATAACTGTGAGACGGAATCAGATTATCTCCAAATCGGGTGTAGACAAAGGAGCAGGACCTGGAGTCGAAGATGGCGCGGAGAAATGCCTCAACGTCTTCTGCAGAGTCATGCAAGCGGACGACGGGGCTCCCGTCCATTATCTCATCTCCATCGGAAACAGGTTGAGGAAACTCCAACATTGACTGGAATACGGGGGATCGCGCAGCCAGGACGGACTTGGAGACACGGAAGCCCTTGTCCTCCGCACGGAGAATGAGAGTGTCGCTGGAGAACCACAGGTCATTGACTGGAGTAAACGCGCTGTCGTTCGACATGGTGGCGGCCAGTTCCCTTCGCGCAGTGGCGGTGGCAAGAAGAGAAAAAGAGGTGTCGCCATCAAGTCGCCATTGTGTCGCCATGTGACCGTCACGCTTCTGTTTTGCTCGCAACCATGATGACTCTTTCCGAAGGAGATACGCATCCCGCCACTCGACCTTCCATACGAGCCAACATCCCAGATATTTGTCGACTGCCTTCCCGTCTATCACGGTGAACCGGGGCTCCACTCCAGTTGGCTCAGGTTTGCAGCCGGCGGCGAGCTGCTACTAGTAGTATAGCGCTCACAACTCCCAAACTCTGGAGCTCGCTATACCTCGAGTTCCCCACCGGCGGCCCTTATGATGCAATTCCGACACTTTTTGGTATCTATAACACTGATATGTGCGAATAGTCACAGTCTATCCTTGCTGCAAACTCTACCTATTGGGGACGCATAGTCGCCAAACAGGACTTCACGGAGTTGGACAAAATACCGGGCCCTTTGCCCTCTGCTCCACACTTTGGCCGTCTGCCTCACAGATCATTACACCTTCTTCACCCCAAATCACGCTCTTGCTTGTTCCCCAAATCTGAAGGCTCTATATATATCGGACGAGGTTCATCCAGTGACAGGCCTCCAGGATAGTGCAGCTGTACCATCGACGGTTACAATCCTGCAATTGGTCAATTCAGACTCTGCGAATTTCCCGCTCAGCTTCCTCGACATCTTTGACCATTTCCCAAACCTACTGCATCTCCGAACCGTCGGTAGCTATCGCGAGATTACGAATATGGGGACAAGATTTAGATCGGTCCCATCTCTGCAGTCGTTGCTGCTCGATGATAGCCTCAAATTCTTTGACCTCGTTGAAATGCTCGCGCTGAAGCACCTGGGAGTCGAGCTCAATTTAGGCACCACCGGATTTCCCATCTGACCCCGTTCCTCTCACGCTCAGCGCGGAATTTAACCATCTCACACTCAACATCATGTTCTACCCCAACGGGAATCTCATCCCGAGCTTCAAGGCAGTCCCCACGCTCCAGACGTTGAGACTCATCTTCTCTGATGGCGGCGTACCCTCCATCGCCGCCCGCTATCAGTTTCTCCAGCTATGGGACATCCTCCCGCAACTCTGGACCCTCATATCGTCGACTATCCTCGTCAAGGGACATACACATCATTTCACCGGATTTTGCGGGCCCGAGACGGTCTGGAACACACAGAGCTGCACATGCGATCCCGGTATGCGAACATCCGCTGGCGTATCGCCCAGTCCGAGGGCAAACTTCTCGATGAGTTTGAGGCGCTCGTCACCCCTAATTATGCATAGCGCTTATTAATTCTGATTGGTTATTTCTCGGATCGAATTCCCCTTCTCATTCGCCGTTTCAGAGCATGGAATTAGCGGTTTCCTGATACATTACTTACTAGTCGCACCGCCGCATATTTCATGCCGCTTCTATTACTCGACGCCGAAACCGGGCAATCGGGCAGTTGGTTCATGGTGACAAAATCTACATGCAGTTCGTGCACACCGCTCCAGCGTTCCTGCGAGAATTCCATTTGGATTAGTTGTCATATGCCTAAGTCGACCTTCTGCACAACAACCGCGGCTCGCTCACAATTACTGACTCGTTGCATTATCCGCTCATGACGTCTAAAATTTACCATTCTCTGCTCCGCTATACCTTAAGTTTTCCAGGAATAGCCCCTTCCATTGCATGTTCGAGGAACCATCAAACAGAAGCTTTGTCGCAAGAAGTTTCCTTTTTCTGGCGCAGCATCACTGCGTCCCTTTTGATCTTATGCACCCTTCCTCATTCAATTCTCGGTTGTCATGGAACCGACCTAGGCTGGATTGACAAAGGTAAAGTGCAGGGTCGTTGGTGGCATATAAGACGAGCGGACGCCAGAAAACCCACCTAACCCCTCGCCTCAATGGACTCCTCTCCGCCGGGCAGCGATTATTATGCCAACCTCTTCCCCGACTGGAATGGCCCCAAATTCATGGACCCGCGTTCGCTCGAGAGTCCCGCACTGGGCGAATGGTAATCCTCCCGTCCCGTCCACCACGCGCAACCCGCTTATCCCTCTCAGGCAGCGCTCGGAGGAGAAACGGCTACAGCCGCGCGACAAGGCGTACATCCGCTTCCTTCACACGCACGGCGTCGACGAGGACGTCATCGTTGCGGAGTCGTCGTGGAACCTCAAGACCGTGCGCAAAGCGATCGCGAACGATTATGGGAAGCCCGGGCTGAAGGTCAGCGAGGCCGAGGCTGCAAAGCATGTCTGTGCGGAGTTCTATGAGCGCCTGCGCGCGGTGAGTCGACGCCTGCCACTCTGCGTGGCGAGGGGTGCTAATTCCCAGATAGATTCAAGCTCGAGACAAGGGGGAACAAAGTCCAGCGAAGGAAGGGTCCCCGACCAAGTTTCAGGTGCGCCCTGTGGGTTGTACACGAAATCCTCGCCCACTCCTCTAATATTCATTCCACAGGCACCGCCCATCGAATACGCCAAGCGCAACCGAGAGCATCACTCAGCGCCCCTTCCTCCCGCATCTACTCGCAACCCCTACACATTCAAATCCTCTCCTCAGGGCGCTAGCACCGCCCCCAAGGCTCACCGCCCTGTCCCTCCGCCTGACGCCGACGACGTCTTCGTGCACGCCTTCCTGTCGCGCGTGGCGCTCGATCAAGAATGGTTCACCGCGTTTCGCGCGAGCGGAGTCACTGTGCGGGCGCTCCGCCACGTCGCGAAGATGCCGCATGACCGCGCGGATGCGTATTTCGCGCGGCTCGCGCCTACGATGACCCTTGCGGATCGCCTTATCCTGGTTGATGCGCTTCTGGATTTGAAAGATTAGGTTTTCTGCTCGCAAGTGTTCATACCAAAATGTCTCCGGCTCTGATTCGGTTTCGGTTGTTTTCACCACTACGATCTGAATTTGGTTTGAAGTGTCTCAACGTTTTGAACTTCGGTTGGATTGACCTGTACTAAGCTGAGTCGTCTTTCGTTCTTGTACATGTAGTTATAAGACGATGAATATTACGACCGGAATTCTTTTGTCAGGTTATGATCATTGTGGTTGTTTTTACCCTCGGCTAGAAGTGAGTCTTTACAATGTTCGTCTTCCTCAACCAGTGCGGAAATTTGAACCGTCTTCGTATGTTGTGTAACGTACGCCAGTGATTTACTATATTCTAAGTTCTCACAATCTCAGGGCTTCGCGGACCCCGTCTCAGAGACAGGCCGTCTGCCTATTTTGTCACATGGCTGGCATCCCAAATTCCTAATTGAACGAGGCACGTGCGCCGTCCTTAAGATCTTCGGGATCGTGATGGCGTCATCGGTTGTTACGATCACTAGAGTTACTGGATTCTGAACATCGGGTGTACTTATGATCTTAAGCTCATCATCTCAACAGATAAGTCCTTTGCCGCCTGCGTCCAATACTGGTCCTCCTGCCGAGTGATTTCCAACAGATTTTGAACATAACCGAATCCACCAGCCGAGGTTGCGGTCAGGCCGACGTGCCGATCAGCCGGATCATCAGTGGGAATCGATGGGGATCCACTTGGGATCTTCTTGCCTTTAACCACAATGCACGTCTCAGGCTGCCTCTCAAGACCTCAAGCGACCATGGTTCAAAGTAGCCCGAGAGCGAGCCTATGGTGCTAGTGGATAGTGGCGACTTGAATTGGTAGCCAGATTGGTACCAGAAGTCCTTCTTGGGTTGCGTGTACTATAAATGTACTCCGGAATAATGATTCTGTACAAGGAATAGAGATTATGTTTCCTCCTTAAGCTAGTCTTGTCACCTGTGCCGACACAATTGGTCCGTGTCATATCACATTCTTGTTCCCTGGAGTAAACATACTTGTCATACATCCAATACATTCTTGCCAGCCAGATAAACATATTCTGCACCTCAGCGATCATAAATTTGTCCGGAGAATATGAAATTACTGTCTCCCCATCAAAACGTTTCTGTCTTCCCGATATCCCGTTCCTGTCTCCCGTTTATGGATCTCGACAGTCCCTGCACCGAATCACTTGATCCCGGAGACTGATACGCTCGGTTTGAGGCGTACTATCCAGTAAAAATAACCATCAGAGGGTCCGCTCTCTTCGTCCCTCAGTTGACCTGGATTCGCGGTGCCAACAGCAGTGATTGCTATTTTTGGACTTCTGCGAGTTCAATTCTCACTCGTGCACATTGTCTCGTGCATTACCTAGACACCCTCCAGCTCAGCACTGATTATGGAGCGGTATTGCACTCTGTTTATAGTAGTCCCAGAATAATAATTCGGCCTGGAGAATATGAAATTACTGTCTCCCCATCAAAACGTTCCGCAACGCAAAGTTACAGCACAACATCGTCGGTGGGTCAGGGCGGCACCTGTCCGACATCGCGCTGATTTGAGTCAGTGCCACAAATGGAGGCGGACCTACAGACAAGCACATACGATCACGCTCGACTCCAAATTATCGGGGTGGGCGAGAAAGAGTGCGTCGTGGTTCCCGGGTATTGTACGTACTCGTTGTCGGCGCGCTAATTGTGTTTCTGCAGCATCCCTTTCGGACCGGACATGGTCAAGCATGCCGTGAGTCAACTCCTCGCCGGCTGGATGAAAACCCTTCCTCAGCTCGTCCAAGGGAGAGGGGGGTGGCCCGCTCCCCATGCTTTACACGTATGTCCCGGTGCCCTCCCCGCATTAATTATTCTAAATGTTCCCGGGCCCTAGATGGACTACATTGCCGGCGGCTACGTGTTCGAACCGACGAAGCGGTTCTTTTATCGATCGACATTCGGTCATTTTATCCTGAGACCTCATTTATAGGTAACGCTCGCGTGGAACGAGAGCGAGGTGCATTCCGGGCGCATTGTAAAACACCCTGGCACGCCCGACATGTATGACTACGAGCGTCTCGCGTACGGGAGCCCGCCCACGGAGGGCCTCGCCCAGCTGCTTGTTGCTGCGCAGGGCCTCGCTCGAGTCGTCGATGGGTTCATAATGCCTGCCGCACGCTGCATGGAACCCGTTGGCGTCCCGCATTGCCGCGCGCTGGACCAGAAAAGTGGGCAGGAACTGTTCACAGTCCGCTCGGGGGCGCATGAGGTAGCCTGGAACGACGCGCCGCCTACGCCGCCCACCAACGCAGTCGTCAAAGCGTTCGTCGAGGCACTCATAGCCACAGTGAATAGTTTTCCAAATGGGAGGAAGGATACTGACCTCGGGTAATGCACAGGGCATTTTTAATAGGCCCCGAGGGCTTCAGGGACCCTCCAGCTGCGAGGTTTAAGGTGCTGCACTTACGGGGGCCGATGCCGATAAACGGGGTACAGGACGGCGATGCCTGATACAGATCCAAAATGGCCAGTACCAAAAAGGGAAGTCAGATTATATCATCCAGTTTTGCTCTTGGGTTCCTCTGAATTCTATCGCATCTGATCAGCATCTCCTCCCCGTAATCCCGTTCTTGCTCAAGAATCCTAGGTCCATCGATCGATTTTCATTCCATCCAGGTACTCGTATCTGCGATGATGCCCCGATATTTCACTAAAATTCAAGCGGTCTTGAAATGCGAAGTACTAGTACATCATCATGCTTTCACTCTAGAGTCATCAATGCTATAAGTGCATTCATGGGTCACTGGGAACAACCACATCGACTACTCTGTGACTCGCGATCCATTTTTTTCATTGAAGGCTTCATGGATACTCTCCGCCCTGGTTCCCGCAGCCCGTCTTAGCGCCCCTTACACTTGCCCGTTACAGGAGCACAATTCAGCGGGAGGCACCGGCTTGAACTCTGTCACGGTTTACAGATTTGAGCTTAACTCTCTGGCAGTTATTTGCTCTTCACTGAACGTATTAGATCCCCGCCGAGGCACGGTAACCTGTGCGATACTGCAACCCAAAAGCATCTCCCTCCTCACACAGCGTGGAACGTGCGCCTCGCGACGCGGGATGCCGTAAGCTATCAGTTGTTGGTCCATCCAACCATAGAACGGGATCTGTACAATGTGCGGGACGGTATCATTTTCCATGACAGCTGCCAGATTCCGCCATCCCCGTTCCCATCGGTACGAAGCGCTGGCGCCTAGTACTTGACTCCGAAACATCCCTGCTCTCCCCTCCATCCAGTGGCGCAGGCTCACAAAACACAACCAACCAAAATCGTGTTTCTGCCGGGTGCTATCCACTCCGGGACTTTCGCCATGCGTCGATATTCAATATGGGCTGCGTTTCTCCTCTTCATTTCCCTTCCTTATCAGCTCCTTGCAACGCCCCCGGAGCATTCAATCACCTCTTTCCCCAACTCACCGACTCAGTTCTTTTTCTTCGGCGATTCCACGGTACGTTGGCGGGCCCTGTGGGAATGCGTGCTGAATGACTGATTCCGTTCCAGTCTGCGGTCTACCATGACTCCATCGAAAGGAACATCTACGTTTCTTCCGACGAGGGCAACATCTGGACATTTCCGGCGGAAATTCCAAGAGGCGTTGCGGAGATGGTTATAGAGCATCCCTTCGACACATCTCAGGTGCGTGATACTAGTCCAAGTATAATTCCCGGTGATGCTCACGGACCCCGGCCAGGCATTCATCCTGACACGGTCGACGATCCATTTTCGGACCGCCGACCGGGGAAAGAGCTGGCGCGCGTTCGAAATGCCCATCCCACCCGCGATCGTGGCCTCGCCATTCTCATTCCATTCTCATCCGCAAAAACATGGGTATATTCTCTATCAGGGTACAGTGTGCGACAAAGTTGGGCGCTCGGGTATCTGCCACGACGAGGTCAGTCCTTACGGACCTTGAAATCCGATCTCTGTCTTGACTGACTCGCCGCGTAGACATACGTGACCAAAGACGCGTTCAGTTCGACGCCACGTCGGATGCTTTCCGACACATCTCGTTGCCAGTTCGCACACAGTCATTTCAACTTCAATCCCCCTGATGTCCATCCGGACCTCGTCTACTGCGTTGCCTTTGATACTCGGAGCCCCGGCGACGACCATGAACGCTTGCCACCCCTTCTGCTATCGAGTACAGACTTCTTCGAACGCGACCACAAGGTAGAAGAGTTTGGGATCGGAAAACATGCTAGGGGTGTCATCGCCTTCCGCGTCGTATCCAACTTCGCGGTGGTTGCTCTCCAAGATCCGTTTAGCGCAAATCGAGGAGCGCTACTCCTCTATGTCACGCGGGACACAAAGACGTGGGTCGAGGCCCAATTTCCCCATCCCGCAAAACTCCACGAGGGTGGCTTCACCATTGTTGAATCCAGAACAGACTCGCTCGCTGTCGACATCGCCGATGACCACGGCGCCATCGGGACCTTATTTGTTAGCGACTCGAACGGAACGTTCTTTGTTCAAACTCTCAAGAGCACGAATCGGGACGAAATGGGTGTCGTCAACTACGAGCCCGTCTATAGCGTCGAGGGCTTTGGTCTCGCCAACGTCGTGACGAATGCGGAATACGTCGAAGGCAGGGGGGAGCCCAAGCGGCTGAAGTCTCTGATTACATTTGATGATGGGAGCTCCTGGACGCCCATTCGCGCACCTCGCGACCGCAGTGCTGTCCCGTGCGACCCTGACGATGCCGAATCCTGCTCCTTCAATCTATATCACAATCTCGGCCAGATCTCTGGTTCTATGGTCCCTGGGCTTCTCGTTGCCACAGGCTCGGTAGGAAACTTTCTCCTGCCTTACGAGCAATGCAACACCTTCTTGAGTACAGATGGCGGTATCACTTGGAACATGATCCTTCGAGGTGCTCACAAGCTGTCTTTTGGGGACTCTGGCAGTATTCTGGTTGCTGTACCCGACGAAGAGGGTGTTAATCATGTACGCTACTCTCTGAACTCTGGGCAAACCTGGTAAGTCTGTATGGTCAATTCATATTGCCTCATTTTCACCATAGATCTTGTAGGGAAGTCTATAACTTCGGAGTGAGGCTGAAGCCACTCACGCTCACTCCCTCACGGAATTCTGGTTCGCCGAAGTTTCTTCTCGTTGGTCAGGTTGGGCGCAGGGATCAGTCGAGCGAAGTGGGTCCATATGTTACGGTATACCTTGACATTTCGAGCACAAGGAAGAGGAAGTGTACAGATGAGGATTTCGAGGTCTGGTATGCATGGGCACCAGGAAGCGAATGTATCATGGGGCACAAGGTACGTATAATAACTCAACTGTCGATTCATCTAATTGCTCCACATCCAGCAACGGTACAAGCGACGCAAACCAGATACAGAATGCTATGTTGGTCAAAGGTTGACGGAGCCTGATGAATCTTTTGATTACTGTGCTTGCACCGACGCTGATTATGAATGGTCAATCTTCTTCTGGTTTCCTACAACGTGCTCTACTCATATGAGGATCACAGTGACTACAACTATAACCGAGAGGGCGATGCCTGTGTGTCTGTTGGCCCAGACAAAATCCTTGCCGGTGCCTGTAAAACATCAAGGGATTCATTCATGGGCTCTTCCGGGTATAGAAAAGTCCCTGGCAATGTATGCACTGGTGGAACTAAGGATAGGCCGGTTTTGAAGTCTTGCTCACCAGGTATTTCTTTAGTGTTTACGTCCTTCGTCCTTTTCAGCCGCAAAACTCACTCCATGATTTAGCTCATCCTGGAGAAGGGGATATCGTTCACCAACAAGTACGTCTGAGTGTTAAATACTGTATAATTGCTCTCCCACGAATAATTAACGGTTATTCCTTCAGTTTATATTTCCCGGTCATATCATTCAGCATGCCTACTTTCGAGGATCAGCAGTAAGTACCCTGCCATGCACAAAAATGAGGAATTGAATGAATCCTGACAGACACTCCTCGTCCGTTTGACTGACAACAGCATCTGGCAATCTAGCAATGAGGGTTACTCATGGACCCAAATGTTCCCTGCCGAAAGGTTTTTGGCCTTCTATCACCACAAATACAACCCTGGACGCGCATATCTGATCACCACGACCAACAAAATTTACTCCACTACTGACAGTGGGCGGACATGGAGAGCTACTTACACCCCAACCCCACCGAACACATTCCGTGCCCAGATCCTGCGGTTCCACCCGGATTCGGACAAGCTTATTTGGACGGGAAATAAGGATTGCGACACTCCACTTTCTCCGAATTGTCATGCTGAAGCACAGTATTCCCGAGACAACGGCCGCAGATGGAACTTTGTGGAAAATTATGTTGTCAATTGTGCATGGATGATGGACATCAGTTTGGTGGCCGACCGGACAGCAATTGTGTGCGAGTCGTACCAGAACAAGACAGGGTCCCAAAGATTCTTCTTAGGAGACAATCCCCTCGCCCTCGTCGAGGGATCAAGCTATTTCACGGAAAAAACGAAACTCTTCGATCAAGTCATTGGATCCGCCAAATTTGCCGAGTACTGGATGGTAGCAGAGGTACGCACGCGGTTCGATAATCTAAATTAACCACTGACAATCGTGGAAAGCTCTTGTCTGAGAGACATTCATTGGATCTGCAAATTTCCCTTGGTGGGCCATTTGCCACCGCGATGTTTCCTCCTGCGCTGCATCCTGAGACTCATGTAAGCAGTATTGCCGGGTCCCTTATTAGAACTACTCTGATTCTCATCCACAAGGCCTATACTGTTCTTCAATCTTTTACAGGCTCGCTATTCATTCATATGACTACATCAGAGCCTCCGCATCCTTACTGGGGGACCATCCTCAAGTCCAATTCTAATGGGACATACTTCGGGATATCCATCAACAATGTCAACCGCGATGAACGTGGCTTTGTTGATTTTGAAAAGATCATCGGAATCGACGGAATTGCTTTTGTCAACGTGGTTGCAAATCCACAGGAGGCTGTTCTCACAGGCCAGAAGGCTCTGCAGACACGCATCACTCACACGGATGGTGATCATTCATTTCTCTCCCTTTCAATAGGCCCTTAAATGTTATGCAGGTGCTACATGGAAGCCTCTGATGCCACCATTGAGGGATTCACATGGTAATAAATACGAGTGCCAAAGCACCGCCTGCGCCCTGCATCTACATGGCTACACCGGACGTACCCGTCCGGAAGCCACTTACAGCTCCGAGGCTATTGTAGGAGTCCTCATCGCAGTTGGGAATGTGGGTGAACTCCTTGCACCTTACGACCAGAGCAACACGTTTCTGAGTCGAGATGCTGGATTTACCTGGGAGGAAATACGCAAAGATCCGCATATCTGGGAGTTTGGTGACTCTGGGTCAATTCTGGTCATGACCAGTGCCACGGGTGCAACAGACCATGTCCTCTTCAGCACGAACGAGGGGCTCAATTGGCACGAGTATCAATTCTCCGATAGGAAAGTACAGGTTCGGTCCATCGTGACAGCTGTTCCCGCCACGAGCCGACTCTTCATCCTAACCGCCGATGACCCACTCTCTTACGAAACTCTCATCGTATATCTGGATTTTTCCTCTCTGACGTCGAGGCAATGTAAGCTGGCGTAAAAGTTTTCTCTGAATGCTGATAACATGTGATCTGTCTAGGCGCCATCAACATAGATAATCCAGGGCAGGATGATTTTGAACTATGGAGTCCTGCTGATGAGCGCCAAGAACGATGCATGTTTGGACGACAGGTCTAGCTATCCCTTCTACGTTCTGGAATCTTATTCACAGTTCATTAGGTTCTCTATCACCGGCGTGTGCGCGAGTTCAACTGCGTTGTTGGTCATCAACCTATATCCCCGGAAACCATCATAAGGAACTGCGCGTGTATAAAGACCGACTTTGAATGGTATCTCTTTCCGCAACTTGTCAGACAGTTACTCATATCTTTTAGCGAATTCAATTATTACAAGAATGAGGCGGATGAATGTGTTCTCATTCCTGGGGCCACTCCGTTACCCAATGATGATTCATGCATCGATGAAGACTACTGGTACGAAAGAACAGCATACCGAAGAATATCCTGGTCGAGCTGTGAGGGTGGCGAGAATTTGGATCAGGGTATTCGGCATCGATGCCCAAGCAACGGTGGTGCGCATCAAGGAGGTTACTACCTCTGGTTCCTGGCTGCCATGGGGTCAATAATCTTCGTGCTGTTTGTGGCATATTGGTGTTACACCATTTGTTCCGCTCCGAGGTAATCTCCCTTTCATGACATCCTGCACTGAGAAGTATCTCATTCGATTCCAGGAATATTCAGCTGCCAGAAGACAGTTCTGCAACCGACGCAAGCAGAACTCTGGACAACATCAAGGCCTTTCCGGTGTTTCTTCTCAGAATTGCGGGAGCTGCATGGGCGTGGACTATCTACCGCTTCCGAAGTGTGTTCCAAAAAACCACAGGACCGATCAATCTGTCCATGGACGAAGATTCGTAGAGGGACAATGAATATGTAGCGACGATTGTCCTGGTTATCCACTCCGTCTCTGATTTTTCTCTCGCATAGGTTCCAAATTTTAATTCTATGGCAATATCCCGGTTCTCGGAATTTTGATTACCTCTATGGAGACTGGCTCTCGTCATTTGAATGATCTTAACGGTGTGAATAAGGGTCAGTCTATCCTTTTTGTGAGGCTCTCGGAACATACCGCTCATCGAGCCGGATTCGCTTGTGCTCCGCCATGGTGGTACTGGCACCTCATCCCAAACGCCTTGTTCGCTGTGGGAGTTTCACAGTCTCCTTCTCACTCCTGTTTTCATTCGTCACGCTGGCTCGAGCCAACGCGAAAAGATCTACTTCTAAGGTGAATTCTGCAATGCGTCCTCAACGTTATTATATCTTCAAGCGTTCGCTCCATCCCTCTACCCAGCAGCGCCCCGGTTCGTGTTGGACTGAACTGAGCGGAAGCGCAGATCTCCACAAGCGTCCGAATTTAGAGCCTGAACGATGTGTAATTCCGCTGTGGTAGTCACCCCTGGAGCGCTCGAAGCCTCCTTACAGTATGATAAGGATGAGACACGATTTACGCGTTGTTGAAAGCACCCATTCCCTTGAAGTACCAGAGAATAAATTATGTCTTGATCGGGGTCTGCGAATACGTTTTTGATCTCATCTTGCCTGCAAGAATAAATACTTGCTCTACCACAGGCGAGGTCTGATACAACTCGATGAATCCTAGCGTACATTTCGACCGCGTACATCCCAATATATCGGGCCCGCATCCAAAAGAAGAAGAAAATCGTGCAAGCTATCGCCTAGCCTAGTACCGCTTCATCGGGCTCGTCTGCGGCGTCGGCACCTCGCTCTCCACGACATCCTGATTCCGGATCGCGATGACGTTGATCTTGGGCGTGGAGACCGTCTGCCGCCCGTCCATCTTGAAGGTCGCGTTGCGGAGGCTGAAGTACCACACCTCCTCGCAGAGGCGGTACGTCTTCAGGTGCGCCTGCGGGGCGTCAGATAAATTCAGCGGGATGTGAGATGTGGGATGTGGGAAGGGGAGGCGGGGTAAGGGAAATGTCAGCGCACCTTGACTGTCGCGCGCGCCTGCACCTTCGACGCGATCGCCGCCGCGATGGCCCTGTCGAACTGAAGCCGGCGGGCAGCGATTAAATATCCATCAGTTGTCCGCCACACGCAGAACTTGACGCAGGGCGGGAACGCACCTCGGCGAGCACGGCGCGCGCGAGTGTGTCGGTCATGATGTTGGCGCGGACGTATTCGTCGAGCGAGTCGATGAGCGCGATGCCGAGGCTGCGATATCGTGAGCGTAAGAAGCAGCGGAAGAGAGACACGCCGAGAGCGAATTGGGCGCGGACGTACGGCGAGCCGCGGTAGACTTCGGAGGAGACAGTTTCCATCGGTGCAGTGTGGGGATGTGGCGTGCGTGGTGGCGGGAAGAGACAAAAGGTTAGTCTTTGTTTGGTTGAACTTTGATCGCGATCGGACTTGCCATGATGCATGACGGAGCGCTGTATTGGTGCTGTATGTTTGTGTCATTGGCGTCGCAACGGCGGGTTGCATTAAATTCATCGTACCTTGCCAGGCTAAGTTTGAGTCCTGAATCAAATATAGACCCGGAGGAAGGTGGGCAGACGCACGGCGATAAAGATGTTACTTTGTCTGTGATCAAAGTATGCCAGAATTCACGTATCTCGTACACGACCGACTCACCAAGAGAAATAAATTGGGCGACTGGGAATTTCAAGTTTCACCGCGGCAGAGTAGTAGTGCGCACGAAGAACGCGCGAGCTCGCGGAGTGCGTAACGGAGTACAACCGCATATGCGAATCACAGGAATTCTATATACACAACTGAATGTGTACAGCTCATGTGTTAGGCTTCGGTGCTTGGCTTCAGCGGCCTCGGGGCATCGGTACAGATTGCCGACAGCGCCTAAACACGCACCTAGCACTTCTGCTTCCACCGGCGGCGCTCGATTTCCGTGACCTGCGGCCGGCGCGCGCACTCCTCCTCGCGGCACTCCATTGGCGCATCCTGCCACGCGTCCAGCGACTCACCCAGCAAGAGTACGAATAAAAACCTACTTGACCGGCTCCGCCAGCTTGAATCCCAGCTTCTCCCAGACGGCATCGGACGCCGCGAGGTGCACATGAAGGGCTTGGATTTCTTCATTGCTTTTCTGCAGCTGGCAGCTGCTCGAGCTGCTGCACATGCGCCTCAGCAATCTCCGTGCGCTTGAGGGCGGAGTCGACGTCGTTCCGCAGCTGGACCTTGGCCGGACCGGTGTTTGTCAGCCGGCAGGGGTTGCCTCGTATCCCTGGGCAGTGGGAACCTGAAGGCAAGCCTAAAGGGCAAGCGGTGTCGATTTGATGTCTCGGCCATCAGCGCTATCAGCGGCTATGTAACTGCACAGCCTCACAAGCGCTCCGGACTCTTCCTTTTTGCTACCTGTGCCATTTCTGCCAGTGCGCTCGTCCCTTACTGTATTAGAAGACGTCAACTGCTTCCCCCTGCGACGAGCTCCAGGTCTTCTATCAATCTAGATTCTACCGACGAACGTCAAGACCGACATTGGCCCTTGGGGGCATAATCTGCTAGTACTTTAGTTCACACTGGTGCGCACGGACGCGAACGGAAAAAAATACAGCATCTCACTCGTCGCAACCTCTAGTTGGCCAGGAAACTCTGGACCACCTCCATATACCTCTCCCGCTCTTCAAAGTGTATCATATGACTTGACTCAGCGAAGGTAACTCATTTCACGCGCCCGATTTCGCGAAAGAATGGCTCCATGACGGAATCCTGTGCCTGATCATACCGCCCGTTCAGTAACAGCGTCGGGACATCGATCTTGTGCGCATTGTCGACCATGCTCCAGTCTTTCAGCGTTCCTGAGGCCTTGAACGTTTCCCTTCCAGTCCTCTAAATTTCGCGGGTCAGTCGATCACCCCGTACAGCGTTTCTTATCGGACTCACATTGTCGCCGAAGAGGTGGGGTCCTGCTGGATGGACTGGAACCCCTCGAGGATCGCCTTTGGCATCGGGTCGAGCCTGCACAGATGGCGGGCATAGAACTGCCCGATGGCAGCGCTATATTCTGCGCTGTCCGTCGTGCCATCCTTCTCGTTTTTGTCAAGCACGTCCTGGATCTCCTGGGGCAGCTGCCCGCGCAGTGCGGTCTGTGCCTCCATCCAAAGATCCATGGATGCGGGTGTGCTTGCCAGGACGAGTCGTTTCAGGCCCTTGGGCTGGCCCGCTGCATGGCGCGAGCCGAACATCCCACCCCACCTGCCGTTGGTCAGTCAGTGAGCGGTACCGGCACGACGCACTCACGAATGACCGAGGATATCGTAACTGTCTTGAATGCCCAGGTGAGCGAGCAAATTGTCAAGCTCGTCGAGGAATAACTGCTCAGTCCAGAAGGACTCGTCGCCCATCGTCTCCGGGAGATGGGTAGAGTTCCCCGACCCGATCTGATCGTAGACGACGAGCGGGATGGAATGCGCTCTCGTGAGATCCGAAAGGATAAGCAGATATGCGTGGTTGACGCCTGGGCCACCGTGCAGCGCAACCAGGGGGCGACGAGAGGTTGGGCTGTCGAGGTCGCCGACGACCTTGTACCACGTCTTGCATGGCTTCCCTGCGGCCGGAACAACAAACTCGGCCTCCCCCTCAAAGACCTTGGGCGACAGTGCAGAGATGGGGCCCACAAGTCTCAATTGGGACGGTTATATCCGACAAGATGACATTTGTGTGACGAAGGAGGTGCAGACACAACAATAACATATGGCGCTCTTTAGGTCATCCTCGCTTCTCCCGCAAATATATCAAGTTCCGTATCAGAATGTGGGTCCAAGGTCTGTGACCAGAGGCACCTTCGGAGTCCGTGTCTAAGTCGTTGGCAGGGGCAATACAGGGTCCTGAGCTACATCGCAAATCAGAATCTGCCCCAAAACGCAAAGCGGGATTACCTGCTACCGTTGGGAGCCCGATGTACGCGTCCGGAGTGGGGAGCCTGGCGACATCGATTACAACGTCCCGCATTATTTCCCTGTCAACATGCATCGAGAATGCGACCATGGCGAGGTTGACAAGGATGACGACGACGCAGAGCACTATGGAACGGCCATGGGAGCGGTGCGATGGATCGAGGTCTGGTCCATCTGCAATGTTCGAAGTCATTTCATCGTCCTCATCTCGAAGCACTGTGTAGCGGGTGTTCATTTTGCGATAAATGGACATGGGAAGGTGAGATATCCGCGTAACAACGGAGGGGCTTAAATATACGCCGTTGAGTGGTTATTTTCAGGCCGCGGAGACCGCCATTTCCGGGCAAACGTAAAGATAATCGCGGATCTTCAATCGCTATCCAGACTCTTCGCACAATACACTGCTATCTCTCAAACATTTCTAGCCAATCTCCGACTTTATAGGAACGCCCCGATATGCAGCTTGATTGTCTTCCACCAAGCTGCGAAGCTGCGTCCAATCCACACAGGTGTGAGCGACTCCTATACCGGACGCGGCAGGTGTGCTGACATTATCCGCGGTCTCATACGTATAAGAGGGCTCCAATGTCGTATCCGCATTGCAGAGGATAGCCTGGCGCAGGTAGTTTAAGCAATGGTGGGTGTGCCACGATACTTGTTCGTGCGACATGTTTGAAGCGCCGTATGTGAAGACCTTTCGCAGTGCATTGAGACAGTGAAGCTGATGGTAGACGGAGGGCTCAAATGGCAATCCTTGTGGTCCCAGTCGGATGAAACCAAAGCCATGACTCATTGGCATGAGTGACGACCATTCGTCCTCCGCTTCGAGTCCATAGTACTCGGTGGCCTCGACCGTGAGGGTGGCTGGCCGGAGTACGAGTCTTTGAAACGGATCTGAGTTTCCCTTAGCATTCGTTGGGCGCTTCATGTGAGTAAGAAATACCTGCGCCCTGGCCATTTCTACTGAGCAGAGCACGAAATGAGGTGCTCGCTGCCAGGATGTTCAGCACGGTGATTAATGCAAGGGCAACGATTGGAAAAATGGGAGTGTGGTGGACGGCCATGATTTCTGGATCTGTGACGGTCCGAGCAACACAGGTTATCCTGCAAAATTCCCCGAAATCCGGTTGATGCTGACGGCCTTGCTGGCAGAAAGATCCGTTCCTTCATTTCATCAATGTTTCAAATTTACAAACCCGTGAAGGGTCTGACCAGACAAGTGGGATACGCGTCGGTGCCAGTACGCCCACGAAAGATGTGTCGTAAACCTGGAAATGGACGCGCCGGGCGGGAATAAGGTAACCGCGGCAAATGGGCTGCGATATGATGAACAAAAAAGAAATTTAATTCGGCGCCAACCACGCCTTCGAACAGATCACAGATTCCTCCGCCAACCGCCGACGGGAAACAATCCCTTCACACACGTCAACTCACTTTCTCCCAAAGCGCCCACAAACTAGAATACCGCCATGTCTCCGCCCGAGACATACACTCTTGCAGGTATGTCAACCGCTATTCTGACGGTCTGCTATTCAAGATATTTACAGGGTCCATCAAAGTCGTGGAACGGGTTTTCAGCCTCCCTCTCGATTACTCCGATCCTCTCGGGAAAAAGCTGCGAGTCTTTGCACGAAATCTGATATCCACGCAGAGGGCCAGGACCCCCGAAGAACAGGGAAACTCCCCTATTGTACGAATGCAAAGAACAGGACTTAAATTAATGCTGACGCGAACAACAGTGCTTTACCTCCAGGGCATGTCTTTTTGCTTGGATGGTATCTAGGTCCCGTTGAAACGCTTTGCCTAACTCAAGGTGTGGGTGGAAGATCTAAATGCTAGACTGGCGCAAAGTGCAAGAATGAATCTAACACAAAACAACCAATATATCACAAATCCAACAACTACTCCTCCTCTTAATGAGTGGACAAGGTGTGTGTTTGTTCGGGGAAGTAGACCAAGTATTAGGTCACTGGACAACTCAAACTCTAAGACGAGTGGGATAGTTCGTTTGAACGATTTCAAGGCTCTGTGAAGCGCTGGGTTCTCTCGGGTCAATCGAATTACTCGATAGCGGTTGTATGAACGATATTTTAGGTAACGGCTTCGAAGAACCGGCGGGTTTATGTCAATTAAGATGAGGTTGACCTAATCGAGATTTGGCGGTTTTGGGTCTCTGGATCACTCCACAGTTCAAGCACAAGTCAAACACAACTCTAAACACAGTTTCTAGGTTCTTTACAGTCCCAATTCGATACAGTGTCCAATTTCAGTGTCTCAGTCAAGCCGTTCACAGTGTCTTAATCACAACTTCAGATCCAATCCAATCCAATGGTATTTATGTAGAATGCAAGAGTACAAATGTAACTCTAGGACTCTGAGCAACTATAACTGCACTGAAACTCGCGTCCGCAGAGCTCCAGCACAATTCGCTCCCGATCCTAGCTCTCTGGCCCTCCCTTTATACTACTCTGAAAAACCTTACATCACGGTTATTACTCTATTCTCGGATAGCTTTCCGTCCCGTCGGGCTGATATTAGCCATTCCCTCTATCCTGATTGGCCGTCCCACAACCACTGAGTCAGTCTTGAGTCAGACCCGAGTCATACAACTCCGTGTTTGAGGTCATTTGAATATCCGAGTCAGAAACTCGTGCACTTCGTAGTTCTTCGCCAATCGCCCGTCCCGGGCATCGGTATTCATCGTCTGTGTCGTAGCTCCCTGTAGACACCAGGATCGTGTCTGTAGCCTCCGTGGTTGTCGAGATATTCCATGTTCTTTCTTTAGTTCAACAGCCATCACGATTTTACACAGCCACCGCTCGTTGCCGACGGCTCTGCTCTTTCGGGCAGACCCGCTAGCCTGTCATGTGATCCAACACGCTGATCCAGTTCGTCAAATATGGGTAAACAGCCCTCGAATCTAGCCTGGTTTGGTGGACCGAGGTCGCCTGCAAGCGAGTTTATCGTTCCTTCCCATCTCCTTGTTAATAGCCTGGCAGACACCTAATCTCGAATAGAGATTAGAGTGTTTTTAGTCAGTCTAGCCTCGGTCAGGTCATATTTATAGTCCCATAGTAGAGGCACCGCAATATATCCGTGTCCTAGGGAGACCTAAGCCCTGTGGCTTTAAGCTTACTCGATCGGAGCTCACGATAGCTTCTATAACTGTGGAGTATGCGTGTTAAGTGGGTGTAAAGGTGCAAATCGCAAAATTACACCCGTGTTTGATACACGGCTTATCACCGTCATGAGCATCATTAGGTGGTCCTGGATTTGAATGCGACCTGGAAGACAGCCTTCAGATTTTGTCCACTGTGCGCTCTTCCTCTGGCATTAAAGTGGGCCATGACTGATTTTTGAGTTGTTCATAGATCCACGAGCAAGGGTATCAGGTATGTCGCGCGCTAATCTGTACGTGGATGCTCCTGAGTGCTTGGGCAAACTCTCTGGCTTGACCCTCGAGGAACCGGACTCAGCACCCCATTTTCGGCAGAGTTGGTGGAAGGCCACGGTGATGAAGAGATCATCGAGTACCTCAAACATTTCCGCGTCAATAATATCGGTAAGCGCAACACAAAGCTTCCACTGCTTTGCATGTCTGATGAATTCTTCTGCAGTCAGGGACTGTGAAGCCATCCGTAGTATCTCAGTCAGAAATGCTGAGGTCCGCAAATAGACCGTCCTCGGACAGAGCTTCGGTGGCTTCTGCGCCCTCATTTATCTATCCTTCTTCCCCAACGGACTAAATAAGGTCTTCCTGGCCGCCAGCTCGACTCCTCTTGTGTATTGTCCGGACACTGTCTTTGGTTGCCTGATGGGCGCGTTCCCCCGCGTTTCCCTGGTTTATACCCACCACGTAGCGAAGGTTATCCAGCGAAATCAACTCTACTACGAGGAATATCCGAAGGATGTTCATAGAGTGTGGTCGCTCCTGAGCTCCGTAGTCACCGTTAATGTTTAACAGGTTCGTGAAATCTTGAAACATCTTCATACCAATCAAGTTCTCCTCCCCAATGGAGAGACATTGAGCCCTGTGCGATGGCTGTGACTTGGAATCGACTTTGACATGCATGGTAGGTACATTTGTGCTCTTTATATCTTGGAAGCAGCTGATAACGATCCATGTAGTATTGATCGTGTCCATGTGCGCACATCTCTGGATACAGTGGCGCTATTAGACAGGTTTCGGACAAGCTATTCAAGCCATCAGACGGCTTTTGGCATTGCGCAACCTGATGGCTAATGGCTAGTATCGGGAGGCTCAAAAGACAGCTCTGGAGCATGAGTACAGCCACCGAAAGTGTTCCCTGAGCTGTTCATGCTGACTTCCCGTTCGACTCGGGGGGTCGGGCTATGAGCCGAGGATTGAATTTTTTTTTTTTTTTTTGTTATTTGCACGCACACCGGCAGGGATCAAGCGGAAGAAAAGTTTCACGATGAGGACAGATATTGTCTACTTCTCTTGAACAAAATCTTGAGAAAATCCCCGTCGTGCCCACAAAATTCCGAATGGAAGGCACTCTAATATTGTACCGTCCTGCCCAAACAAATTCTAATCTCCACCTCCAAAATCCAATGCGAAAATAACATTCTTTATCCCACCGAACTGAACCGGTCTTGCAACGGAAGACCGCGGTCTATGCAAAAGGAGGAACCAGAGAAAGGGGAAGTACCATCCCCGAGACAAATATGGAAGGGCACGAAACACAAAGATATCTCCAGAAGCGCCCGATTCTTCCTCTGGATGCTGATCCATGATGGATACAAAGTGGGAAGCCACTGGAGTAAAATCCCGGGCTATGAAGACCAAGCCCCCTGCGAGAAATGCGGCACGGAAGAAACTATGAACCATATACTAACCAAATGCACGGAGCCGGGCCAACGCCAGATCTGGAACCTAGCAAGCGAACTCTGGCTCAAGCGCACTGGAGAAGAACTCAGACCTCTGATAGGTGCAATCATGGCCTGCGGAACAATCAAGAGAGGCAGCAAGCCGGGCGCCGTTGACAAGGGGACGACCCGCCTCTACCGAATCCTTGTCTCGGAATCAGCCCACCTAATATGGTGCCTCAGAAACGAGAGAAGAATCAAAGGAAGAGACCTTGCATCGGAACGAGAAATCCATAACAGATGGGTTAAAGCCGTTAACCTGAGGCTGGCGCTGGACTGCTTGATGACAAACAAAGCTCGCTACGGCAAGAAAGCGATACCGCAACGCCTCGTGCTCAAAACCTGGAGCGGAGTGCTTGCAAACAAAGACATGCTCCCCGAAAACTGGATTGGGGAGCCCCAGGTTTTGGTGGGTATTGGGTAGAGGTCGATGAAGGGCTGGCCCGCGCAGCCCCGAGACCTCCGCTCGGAGTCCCACACGGCGTGCCCAGTGCGCCGGAGCATAAGAACTTAAATTCATTTTTCCTGGGGGTGGTAGTGTTGGCGGGGTTTTCTCGATTTTATCCCTGCTCCCTAACTTTGGTTCTGGTAGGACGATTTGATCGGTTCTCTGGTGATCTGCTTAGGTAGTGAAGAGAAGGCACAAAATGTATTCTATACAGTGTTCCCTACTAATGCCACATAGTTCCACATACAAAAGGAGGAACCACGTGCTTTCCCTTTTTGGACGACGCGTCGCGCGCGTCTAATTTCTTTGTCTCTCTTCCTCCTACATACGTCTCATGCTTGTAGTCTCTGAAGTTGCTCTTTCCATCTTTTTCACCCTCCCACCATCCCCTTTCCATAGTTTCTGTTGTTTACATAGTCCTCTTGTAGCGGCCCGTGTCTGCTGCCATCTGAGGTCGTGCAGTCTCTGCCGCTTCTTTTGGGTTCCAGCGCGGATCTCCGCTTTAGGCCACAATCTCATATTGTTCAGACGATGCAGGGCATAGATGGACCGGTCTTGCAACGGAAGACCGCGGTCTACAAGAGGAGGAGGATCACGTGCTTCCCTTTATCATACGCGCGTCGCGCGTCACTCGCTCTTTGTCCCTTTCCTTCCACTTTCCCCATGCTTGCAGCTCTCGCAGCAGCTGGGTTTTCCATCTCACCCACCCACCGTCCCTTTTGCATTTCTTTTTCCCTCAGTGTTTCTCATTTCCGTGTCCTCTTGTAGCGGCCCGCGTCTGCTGCCAGCTGAAGTCGTGCAGTCTTTGCCGCTTCACTTGGAACTAAGGATGGCTCGGTAAAGGGGAAAACAAACTACATATATATCCTCTAGTGTTGCCGCGGTCCGGTTCAGGTCCGGTTCATGCCTGATTTTTCCGAACCCCGAACTGGACCTCAGGTTCGGTTCAACGGGGTTCGGTTCAGGTTCAAAACCGGGTTCGAATCCTGAACCTATTTTGTTTCGGCAAAATTTGAAAGTAGGCAGATTTTCGACACCTGTATGTGTGTTTCGATTTCCAGGAAGCATCCAAGCATTCAATTTATGCAGCATTGTTTCACCACACCTTCAGAGAAGGCCCCGGCTTCATAAATAGATCTCAGTCCTGTTTTGTGGTTGAGTCAATTTTTCAACAACCATATTTTGATCAAAGTTGATGCATCTCCACTAGCTCAGAACAATTTCCAATCTTCCTCCTACTCTTCCTTTGGAAATACATGGGATGACAACCCAATCAGAGGTATGAAGACAGTGATCGCTCAAACACAAACCATTCATTTCCATGTCATTTTGTGGAACATTGATTCGCTTTCATAGAAGCAGGCATACTTTCGCGGTGAGCTGCCCGTGCGTAAATTCAGATGCTGTTTACGTAGGTACAGTACCTCTGCTGCAGCAATAATCTCCTCCTCCTTCACTAAGTTATCTATCACCATTCAATTTCAAGGCTTCCCAGCTTGAACACAGCTGTTATAATAAGTATCCACGTATGTGAGATGTGGAAATCATTTTTTGAGTAGTATTTACAATATGTCTACACTCCAGGTGGACTTGGCAGATGGCAAGGGACAGACTTGGCTCGCTAACAAGGTACGAAATCAGGTGAAACAATTTTTTGGAGACTCGCAAAGCTTGCCAAATGCTTTTTATAGGGGCATAGACCAGAGGTTCGAACCGGTTCAGTGAGGTTCAGCAAATTCTGGAATTTTTCGAACCTCGAACTGGACCCGGGGTTCGGTTCGGCGAACCTCACAGCCACTGAACCGGACTTGGGTCCGGTTCAGGTCCGGTTCAGGTTCACCAGCGGTTCAGAACCTGACCGTGGCAACACTAATATCCTCGCAGGACTACCTCTCCTCAAAGAACATACAAGACATGAAGTGAAACTAAGAGTCAGAGATAGCGTCAAAAACACGGAAGATAGCGTCAAAAACATGGGGACTAGACACTATCTATGCCTTCCGTCGTCTGGTGAACAAGTATATTGTGGCCTAAAGCGGATTTCCGCGCTGGAACCCATGAGAAGCGGCAGAAGGACTGCACGGCCTCAGATGGCAGCAGACGCGGGCCAGTTGACGCAGGGCATAGACACCCAGGATCATTGATAATGGGTTTGGAGGTCGGGTCCGCTTTTGGGGCCTTTCAAAATTTTTGTCCGGACTTTAGGCCTGTCGGGGGCCCCAAATTTTGTCCGGATTCTGGCACTGACCTCGGCTCAATTTTCTTTTGTCCAGACTTTGAATCAGACCTCGCAATTTTCAAAAAAAAAAAGCACTGCTGAAGGCCGAAGAAGGGGTTAAAAAATACAATTAGTCTTCTACGTAATCATCCTCCGCTAACTCCGTAACATGAATATTTGCCTTGCCTTTCCTTCGCACCTTATTCAGGCTTGCAACTACCTTTGCAAGCGCCTCTTTTTCGAATGTTTGCTCCTCAAAAATTTTATGAGCACGTTACCCAATTTCCACATGGTTGTGGAAGGTCTTGATGGTCTTGTCCTTTGGTAAGAGGACCAGAACGAGTTTGCTGGTAAGTATTTTGGCAAAGCGGAGTGTACCCAAAGAGTCTTGTTGGACTTGGTGTAAGCAAAAGTGGCAAAGGAAATCTCATTTGGGTAGTGTATAACAACTTCTATTGTGTAGAATGTGCGCAAGAATGAGATCGCAGGCCACTGAAGGCCACCCATCGGCTGAATGAGGAAATGTCCGGACTTTGGATCACACCTCGGTGTGATCGGAGCCCATTGTCCGGACTTCGACACAGACCTGTCGCGCACCCAGGGTGCATTCACTGCGGCGATCAAAAAATCTTACCTGAGGAAAAATGGCCTAGAACTATGATGTTCAATTTCCTGGCCAAACTTTTTCCAGGGGGAAATTGATGGAAAAATATCAGCTTTTTCATCCATAGCTTCCTCCAGTAACCTATGATATCTTCCCCAAGAAAAACTTGAAGGTAAAAGATTGATTGTTCTGAGGGATTCTCCATCGGACAAAGTCTGTCTTTTTCTGAGGGGAAACTGTTTTCCCTCGGAAAACAAAGAAGTGCCCATTGTTCGCAATTTTTCCCACGTCAAAATTCTGTCTTTGTCCTTTAGAAAAACTGCGGCAAAAATTGGGCTGTTTCTAGCAGCTTTGTTGTGAGAATGACTTCACATGTTTCTTGTCAAAATCTCACAGGAAACAGGCTAGATCATACTGTCAAATTTCTGTAGGTAAAATTTTGTCCAGGAAAGGGAACATCATAGTTCTAGGCCCAATTTCCTGGGGTAAAATTTTTTGATCCCCGCAGTGATTTGTCCGGACTCTGGCGGTGACCTGCCGGCGCAAATTTTCAAAATTTGTCTGGAATCGGGATGCGACCTCCAAACCCATTATCATCGGTCCTAGACACCCTCTTCTCCCAGATGTCCCTACGAGGGTCCCAATCCCGCACGTGACTGTACTCGCGTCACTCCCCGAGCATGACCGTTACCTTTCTTTTTCACCCCGCCATGTCGATGCTGTCGCTCGCACGCCTTCACGCCCCGCTGGTGCTGCGCCTCCCGCTTTCCGTGATCCCCACCTTCCCTGCCGCTGGGAGGCTCCGCAGCGTCCTCGCCAAGTCCTCACAGCACTATATTCCTAATGAATTTGGTCCATACCGTGCAAATACCGTGGCAGGAATTTAATCCAGGACTGGAAGCAATCTCGGGAGGGAAATGTGGATAATGCTTATTATCAGCGTTACCGAATGAGCAAACTCCGAATTCTCGGCACCATCCGGAAAATGTGAGCAATACTCTCCCGATTATGCACTGATCCGGCTACAACTAATTATGACATCGTGCTGGCCGTTCGATGCGCGCCCAAGGCTGACAAGTGACCACCTCCACCCGCGGATATATAAGCATGGACCCGTCTAAGTACCCACTCTCGCCCGTCTCCGGTGCATATTTGCAAGCCTTTGGGTGCAACTGCTTCAGCCGCGTCTACTTCGTTCTTGGATTCTCTAATTCAGCCTCACAGATAACTGATGCCTGAACGATCTCTTCCGTCTACCGTCCGGCCTGCCTCAGGATCTCTGATTTTGGGCACCACCCGTGTTCTCTTTTTCTTTTTGCGCTCTGGCCACCTAGTGTCTGTAGAAGCAATCGTGATGCCGCATTTCAGCATCCATATCCGTATGTACTTTAGCACGCCATAAAATGTGCCATAACCGCGGATGATTTCTGTTCGGTCGATGATTCGATCGGTATCAATATTCGCTCTGGCCGTCTGGTGTCTCTGGAACTTTGCAACTGCCTTCTTTACCGTCGCCCAGATGCACTATCAAGGATTTGAGCATGCCGTAGGCGGCACGCCCAACGTCGCCGTCCAACGCCATGTCTTCGATCGACTTGTGATTTCTCCTGTAGATCTGTCGACTGTCGCTCCATAAATTAAATGTCCAGTGGCACCCGAGTGCCGTCAAGCTGTCCGCCACAAGCCACACGAGCCTATAGCTCCCATAAAGCTCCCGCGGGCTTAGCACATCCATGTAGGTTGTCATATACGTGGCGGCCGCACTACGAGCGAAACGCACCTTGCCTCCCACGTCCACCATGCCGCAGAGCTACGAGCTTCACAGTCAGTCAAGGCCCCTGCTCATCATAGCATACACTCACAAACTTGTTCCAGTCATAAGTGTCAGCGGGATTCATCGGAAACTGGGCTTGCTCAGCCGCACGCCAAATCTCTACGTAGGCATCGATATTGACGGCAAACGGGCCCATCGGAGTTCCGCAAAGAGGGCTTGGGAGGGGAAATGGAATGATCTTGCCCCGATGTGAGTCGAGGTCGGGGATCTGCGCGTATCTGTGGTTACTGACGCTTTCGTGAGATCGGCGGAGACCCCGTCTTCCGTCATCACTCTGCAGGTTTTTTCTAAGCATACTTTGGAGAAAGATGAATGTCTGGCCAAGACACAGCTGGAGATAGGTGTGCTGCTTCAGAAGTGCAGGACGCAGAAAGGCAAGAAACCTTTGTTTTACTCAAGCCGACATCTGATGCCGTCAGCGTAGATTTCCCGCTCCAGCTGGATCATATCAAGGAGAGTATGACAGGGAAGCCCGAACTGGTCGTGCGCATGACCGTCATCAGCCGCGCTCAAGCCGGTGCAATTGCAGTTGCCAACGCCGCGCAGGACAGTGCGACACTCGAAAGCAGGGCAGCTCGTTCTGCCGTCAAATTGGTGAATCAAGAAGCAGAACACGCTGATCTAGCATCCGCCTTGAAAACCCTAGTTGCTAGACTCGATGTTGTAGTTCAAATGGGAGGGGAACTGGCCAAGGTACGAAAATACTGCTAGCTGTCGGTCCACCTTCTCATTCGTACATACCCAATGAAGATCCATCCTTATTCAAATGCCGCATATAAGGTGTTGACTTCGGTGTATGAGGTTGCCCTGCTGTCATCTAATTCCTTGCATATGCTGATCAAAATTAGGCCGTGAAGAAACAAGATGAGAAAGATGAGAAAGTCATTGAATTGGTCCAGACAATGACCAATGCTTATTCCTTTGTCGAGGACATTGAGTCGTTGCCGGGAAAGATCAAGCATCTCGAAGATACGATCAGTGCTTTAGTCAAACAAACAGAGGAATGTGCCCTGTTTATTCGTGAATACAGCGGGCACGGGTTCTGCGGTAAAAGCTTCCGAAATTTCATCTTGATGTTACTGACAGCATCAATAGGCAGACTTCTGACTGGACTCTTTTCGGAGCAGAGCGAAAAGATTCAGGATTTTGTCACTGCTTTTATTAAGCTCCAGGAGTCTCTTGACACGGGGTTAGTGGTACACACCGCATTTGTCTCGACAAAAACCCAAGAAATGGTCAAGGGCTTAGGTGAGCATTTGTTTCCAGCCTCATTTTCGCGAAGTGCTCACAGCGAAACAGTGTTTGTCTCGACAAAAACCCAGAAGATGGTTGTGGGCTTGGGTGAGTATTTGTCTCCAGGCACATTTTTGCGAAGCGCTAAATATTGGTCCTAAGAACAATCGGATAAGCTCAAAAACCTCAAGCCGATTGACATGAATGCATCCCTGCGCACAGGATGTTTACCGGGAACGCGTCAAGACTTGCTGAACATCATCACAAACTGGCTGACTACACCCTCCGATGCGAGGAATCCCAGCAACATTCTCTGGTTGCACGGCGTCGCTGGTGCCGGAAAAAGTGCCATAGCCACATCTGTCTCTGAATACTTCCGAGAGCTGAACCGACTTGGTGCTTTTCTGTTCTTCAACAGGACCGATCCTGTGGGCAGCAGTCCTGGCTCTGTCATTCGCACAATTGCATTCTGGCTGGCTCGATCCAACCGCTATATTGCAGATGCCATTTGTGCTGCGATTGATGAAGATCCAGGGTTGGTGGATGCCCCAATGCAGACCCAATTCAAGAAGCTCTTGCTCCAACCTCTCAAGGATGCAGAGAAGAATATCCCCGGCCCCATCATTGTCATTCTGGATGCTCTGGATGAATGTGGTGATGCCGAATCCCGGCGGGGGCTTGTCTCCATTCTCTCAAATGAATTCCCTAAACTTCCTTCAGCATTTCGCTTCTTTATCACTAGCCGCCCCGATTCGGACATCGCAGTCAAATTCGAGGGTCAACCAAGTATCACGAGGCACCTGCTTGATATTTCATTGCCGTCAAGTTTAAAGACATCCGTCTGTACATTGACAATCAGATGATAGAGATCCGACTGCAGCAGGGCTTGGATTCTACATGGCCAGGGGAACCAACTGCGATACTAGCTGCTCGCTCCTCGGGTCTCTTTATTTGGGCTTCGACAGCTATGAAATGGCTTTTGGAGCCTGGTGATCCAAATACAACCCTTCAGTCTTTGTTGAAGGATGGGTGGAACCTCGATGACCTGTATGCTGAAACACTGCAAAGTACAGGACTATGGAACAAAAGGGCAACCAAAGATACTCAAGCATTGCAGGATGCTCAGGCTGCCCTATCTGCAGTGGTACTTGGGAAGGTCCCAATGACTGATGCCACCATTGATGCACTCTTGAATTTGAGATCAGGGCGCTCCTCACAACATATCTTTGCCAAACTGCGATGTGTCTTGCAGTGGGCTCCTGGGCAGACCGTTCGAGTTCTCCATGCCTCCTTTGCCGATTACCTCACAGATAACAAGCGCTCAGGTGGTAAACCATGGTGTATGAATCTCACTAGCTTGGGGTCTCAGCTCACACAAGGATGTTTGCGGGTCCTGAACAGTCGAGATGGCCTTCGATTTAATATCTGTCAGATTAAGGACTCACATATCTGCAATAGCGATGTTCAGGACATCACAACTCACATACCACCCGCTTTATCATATTCCAGCCTCTTCTGGGCCAGCCACCTCCAGAGAATTGATTTTGACGATGGGAGCACTGATTCAGAATCATCGGATATGAAGAATGCTTTGCTTGCAGACATCAAGACTCTTATGTATAGCAAATTCCTCTTCTGGCTTGAAGTTCTTGGCCTCCTACAGGAAGTCACAATTGCAATAGATGCACTTACAGCTGTCAGCAAGCTTGCCAAAGTGAGTTGTGCACATTGTTTTGAA